>CAUYRT010066023.1:0-17209 GCA_963574885.1 Lepilemur ruficaudatus
ATGTATTGATGGGCACTTGGGTTGTTTCCACATCTTTGCAATTGTGAATTGTGCTGCTATAAACATTCGAGTGCAGATGTCTTTTTTATAGAGTGTCTTTTGTTCTTTTGGGTAGATGCCATCTGATTTTCAAAAGACACCTACATAAGCAATAATTATATATATGTATGTATTGCTAGGCGTACAATATATAAAGATGTAATATGTATGACAATGTAGTACAAAGGGGGGTAGAAAGTGGAGGTACATAGGAGCAAAGTTTTTGTACACTACTGAAATTTAGTTAACATACATATCTGAAATAAATTGTTGTTAGTAATAATATTAATCACAATTATTGTGGAACCATTAAGAAAATTTTTAAAAAGTAGTAAAACAAATGGCAGATGAATTAGTTGGTACACTAGAAAATATTTATTATATTTAACAACAAGAGAGTGGTAATAGAGGAACAAAAGGGCATAAGACATAGAAAACAAATAGAAAAATGATAGACATAATCCTACTTTGTCAGTAATTATATTAAATGTTATGAAATTAAACACTCTAATCAGAAGGCAGAGATTGGTAGAATGGATAACATGCCGTGATCTGATTATATTCTATCTGCAGAAAATATACTTTATATTAAAAGACACAAATAGGTTGAAACAAAAAGGATGGAAAAAGACATACTGTGTATACAGCAACCAAAAAAGAGCTGTGATGAATGCCCCAATGGAAGACAAAACGTACTTTAAGAAAAAAAAAATTTACTACTAGAAACAGAAAAGCATTTTATAATGCTTAAAGGGTCAATCCAGTAAGGAGATACAACAATTGTAAGACTGTATGTCCCTAAAAACAGAAAATCAAAATACATGAAGGAAAAACTGACAGAATTAAAAGAAGTAATAGACAATTCAGCAATAGTAGCTGGAGACTTCAGCACCAGACTTTCAGTGATGAATAAAACAAAAAGATCAACAAGGAAATAAAATATACAAATACTAACTCCAGGTGGACAAAATACCTAAATGTAGGAGAAAAAGGTATAAGACTCTTAGAAAGAAACAAAGGTATAAATCTTTGTAACCTTGGATTAGGCAAAAATGTTTCTTAGGCATGATACTAAAGCACAAGTAACCCACAAAAAATAGATGCATTGGACATCATCAAATTAAAAACTTTTGTGCAACAAAGGACACTTTCAAAAAGGTTTGAAGACAGACTACAGAGTAGAAGTACACTACAGTTTCAAATTATGTACTTGTTCTAGATCTAGAACATATAAAGAATCCTTAAAACTCAATAATAAAAAGACAAATAATTCAGTGGGAAAAATCGGCCATGGATTTGAATAGCTATTTCTACACAGAAGACATATAAAGGTCACAAAGCACATGAAAAGATTCTTAAAGTTATTAGTCATTAGGGAAAAGCAATCAAAACCACAATGAGATACCACTTCACACCCACTAAGATAACTATAATCAGAAAGTTTAACAATAACAAGCAGGGATATGGAGAAGTTGGAAAACTTACACATTTCTGGTGCAAATGTGAAATGGTGGAGAGAGTTGGGAAAATACTTTGAAAGTTCCTCAAAAAGTTAAACATAAATTTATCATGTGACCCAATCATTCCACTTCTAGACACATACACAAGAATTGAAAACATATGTTCATGTAAAAACTTGAACACAAATGTTAATAATAGTATTATACATAATAGCTAAGAAGCAGAAACAACCTAAATATCCATTAACTGATGAACGTTATACTACGAAGTGTAGTATAACGATACAATGAAATATCACTCAGAGATAAAAGAGAATGAAGTACTGTTACAACATGAATGAAACTTTGAAAACATTATGCCAACTGAAAGCAGCCAGACATAATAGGCCATACACTGTATGATTCTACTCTTGTAAAAGGTCCAGAATAGGAAATTCACAGTGACAGAAAGTAGATTAGCGGTTGGCAGGGGCTGGGTGGCAGCAGGGTGGTGGAGGGGATGGCTAGTAACTGATCCATGAATACAGGGCTTCTTTGGGGTTCTAGAAATGTTCTGGAATTACATAGTAGTGATGATTACACAAGCTTTGAAATATGCTAAAACACATTGAGTTGTACACTTTAAAATAGTGAAGTTTATTATATGTGAATCATATCTAAGTAAAATAAGAGAAAAGAAGAAATCCTTTCTTAGAAAGTAGCATTTGGACAGAAATTTGAAGAAAGAAATGGAGCAACTACCAAGTATCCAGGGAAAATTGAATTCCAAACAATATTAAACAGCAGAATTTATTCCAGAGTTCAATACTTAATACTCCTGTTCTGACTATTAAGTCTCTGTTACTGTCAAGGCACAGTAGAATATAGTCATGGTTTGGGAGGTAATAAGGAGAGTAAATAAAAGGTTAAGAGGCGTGGGTGAGCGCAGTGGCTCATGCCTGCAATCCTAGCACTCTGCGAGGCCGAGGCGGGCAGATCGCTCAAGGTCAGAATTTGAGACCAGCCTGAGCAAGAGTGAGACCCCATCTCTACTAAAAATAGAAAGAAATCAGCTGGACAACTAAAAATATATAGAAAAAATTAGCTGGGCATGGTGGTGCATGCCTGTAGTCCCAGCTACTTGGGAGGCTGAGGCAGGAGGATCACTTGAGCCCAAGAGTTGGAGGTTGCTGTGAGCTAGGCTGACACCACAGCACTCTAGCCCAGGCGAGAGAGTGAGATTCTGTCTCAAAAAAAAAAAAAAAAAAAAAGGCTTAAGAAAGGGAAATTTAATTTTTGAATAATAAAAAAAGGAAAGGGGGAATTTGAGAAAATGTGAGAACAATTAGAATAAACTAAAAAGAGCAGCAAATAGAGGGAAAAAAGATGAGAAGCAATGATCCAGTAGTAAAGAAATTAAGCACCAAAATCAGAGAGATAAGGGTTATATCTCACCCACTTCGGCATGAGCTAGCCATTTCTCTGGGAAAATCTCCTAATTCTGTGTTCTATAGAATATGGGAAACTGAGGAATGATAACATGAAAATAATATGGGAATAACATGGGAAGAATAACATCTACCCTACTGGCTTGCTGTGGGAAATGAATAAGATGAACTGTGTAACACAGTGAATTTGACGTTTGGTAGATTCTCAATTTATGATAATTATTCACAATAATCACCATAATAGACACTACACAAATTCTGAGGGGTCTTAAGTTTTGAAAAGTACATCTATTTGAATAGGTATTTTAAATATGGATAATGTACAGAAAGACTCTGTATTTTAATTATTTAAGTACTAAATTGTGAACATTTTAATTTTAATTTAACAGCATAGAAGACTAATGAAAAGAGCCAGTGCCTATATTTTTAAGGTGTCAATTGGTTAGAAACTAACCTTTGTTAGAGAGATAAAAATGCATTTAGAGACTAAATAAGAATGCTTTCCACATGAACTCAATATTTTTAGGAAACAAGCATGTTATTCTTAAAACTATTTTCAGAATAACACTGTGGTGAAAAACACTACCCAAAAAATCACTATGCTAATTAAAGCATATGAAGCCAAACAACTGTTTTTAGAAATTGATTTTGCTGGTTCACATGATAAAGAAAAGTACTTTTTATGTTTCCTTCAAGTAAGATAAAGTTAGTGAAAAATCTGGCTAAGGGAGGATAAGCAGAAGTTGACATATTTGAAAATTTTTGCTGGCATATGTCAGAATCTTTTAAAAAAAAAAACAATGCTAAGGAGGCTGTAATCTTCTGGGACTTAAAGAAAACCATGAAACTGGTTATTCATAGAGGATAAGAGCACTGGATTTGGTATCAGAAAACAGGGGCATTGTCTCTGCCTCTGAACAATCTCTAGCCAAAAGATCTTGCCAAGTTAATTCCTGTTTATCTTTTTCTGTTTTTCTAAAAGGAGAGCATTTTATTTAATGGGATATGTGATCCCTCTGGGTTCTAGTTTTGTATGGTTCTATGCAATATTTCCTCTTCTAAACCAACGACAAAAAAAATGCCACTATTCAATGCAGACTTTTCCTCTTTAAGTATTATTAGTAGGTAGCTGTGAATTCCAGAGTTTAAATCAACTTTGCCTTACTTACAAACACTGTATATATGTCATACAGACATATATCAGCGCTGCCTAAAGAGGCAGAACCTCATCGATTTAGGTGAACCTCATACATATTTGTGTTCTTTGCTATATGTTGATGTGCTTATATATAGCAACCTAAATAAACATACAGAGACTCTCTAAAAGAAAATGATATTCATTTGGGAACAGGGTACTGCAATGGGAATGCATATGCCAAATGGTTAAGGAAAACAAAGGTTTGTAAGGGAAAAATGAGAGAGGATTACATAATTTTTGAGATAATGTTCCTTGGCTGCAAGGATTAATAACAAGGATAACACCAGTCCAAGGTTGGATAGGCAATTGCTGGGCAGATGTTCTCACAAAAGAATTTTTTTGTGTAAGGTTGCAATGGGCTTTGTATAAGGTTGTGGCATTTACAGAGTTTTTTGTGATAGTGTCGATATCAGGTATACAAGTATAAGAACCCTCTCCTTATAGCCTTCTCTGGCTCTATTAGTCAAGTTGTTGTTTGGGGTGGGGGGTTGTTTGTTTGTTTTAACACAAGCGATTCCATTTTGATTCTGACAACTTTCATACACACATTTGATAAAGTGAAATTTTATTATTAAATTACAAACAGTTTGTAACTTGAATTATTTTTAGCTATGTTCAGCATGCTTAAAAAGATAAGTGAAGGAATAATACTTACTGAAACTGAATAAAAAGTTATTAATATTTACCAAAAAGGTGAGAGAAAAACAAAAAAGAGAACTATGAAAGAATAGAAAATTGGGAATAAAAAATCATCAATAAAAAATGTTAATACTTATTAGATAAGATAAACTCTAAATTGGACACAAAATGTGAATCAGTGAATTAGAAAGTATTGGTAAGAATTTTACACATGATGTATCAAAAACAGATGAATAAATTTAAAATGAGAGGATTTAGAAATTAGGAAGGATAAGCAAGAAATTCTAACATAAAAATAATGGCAGCTTCAGAAGAGAATGGAGGGAGCAGGGAAAAAAACACAATATTTAAAAAGACAAAAACTAAGAAATTTTCACAAAGACATGAGTCCTAAAATCAAAAGTAAAATATAAATATAGACCAGAAAAAGTTAAAATAAAGGAAAAATTAAATAAATCTACACCTAGATCTATCTTACTAAAACTACAGAACATCAAGAAAATGGGGGTGGGGTAGGGATAATCTTAAAAGATGCTGGAGGGAAAAAAGAGATTAACAACAAAGAAATGACAATTCGATTTACAACGAACTTTTCATCAGGAAGCATAGATGCCCGAAGGCAAAAGAGAAGCATCTTCAACGTGCTGAGAAAAAATAACTCTCAACCTTGAATTTTATATCCACCTAATGCTATTCAATAGCAAGAGCAAAATAAGGACATATTCAGACATGCAAAGAGAATTCACCTGCCAAGTCCCTTTATTAAAGGATTTAGTGAAGGTTAAAATCTATCAAGAAGAAGACGACCAAGAGTGAGGAACAAAATCAAACTAAGGAATACTTGAAGTCGGTAAAACAGGCCAGTAAATTTAATTTTAAAACTCTTGCTTTTGGGGTTCAAATGAGAAAAACTAAAATTCTAGAAAATAATAACAACATGGGGCCAGTGTTGAGTGAGCAGTTAAAGTGTGCTAGGTCACTGACTTTTTGGTAAGTGTACAAAAATGAAAAATTATGATTTAGTATGCATTTTTTAAATATAAGGGTAATCGCCAAAAGAAGAAAAATATCATCTACACATTACAAACCACAGGAGGGAAAAATAAATATTCAACAGTTTACCATACACAGAAAACAAAGGAGAAAAAGAAGCAAAGAGATGGGATGATAAACAGAAAATTTAAAATACGATGGTAGGAAAAAGTCTTAATAGAAACATCTTTCCCTTTAAGTCAATATCTGGTCCTTAAAATCAGATATTTTACATAAAACACAATCATGAGCCTATCTTTGTTTTAAGGGGGGAAAGTATGAAGTAGTACAGTTCAACTAAAAAATTCTCCACCAATTTATAATTTCTCTAAAACAAAACTAAGACACAGTAAAATTTGTATACACAAAAGTAATAATTGATAGTGATTAGACATGAGATGCTGAAAACATTGTTTCCTGATCATCCATCAATCTGGCTGTTGGCAAACAGCAGCTTTAGATCCCGTGGCATCATCTCCCTTGGCGCCAGCAACATCTGAGGCACACTCCCTCTTTGTTGATGCTGGTGCACTTATCAAAACACCCACAAGTGGAATATGACCCCTGACTTTCCTCACATATCAATTTGTTGAAAATTTTTGTATTGAATTGGAGGTAAATATAAATTTTCATGTGTAAACATCAGGCAGAAAGCATGGTACTGAGTTCTAAGAAGACTAAAGCACATTGTTCTGGAAAAACATGAATGGGAAAGATGCTCTGTGGGTATAATTAAAATAAATTATAATAGTTAAGCATATCAATTGAAAAGCACAGATTATCAGATCAGATAAATAAAACAAAATCTGGTTACATGCTTTAGGAAAAAAGACACACCTAAAACAATCACACAGCTGGCTGAAAATAACAGAATAGAACAAATAGGACTGATCGGATTAGGTTCTGCTGTGAGCGAGGGAAGCCAAAGCGGAAGTTTAGCTCTTTCTCCCACAGATGGAATCAGGAGGCCAGGACCTACGGCCGAAGGGGCAGCTTTAATCCATGGACTCTCCTTCCTCTCTCATAGCTCCACCATCCCGAGAGGCTGGGCCTTGCTCTCACGGGCCAACATGGGGGACAGGATTCTAGGTGACAGGATTAAGGACGAGAAGATGAAGAGACAACAGGAATGGGCCCCTGTCTTAAGGCAGTGCTCCTCAAGCTTTACCCATTATTTCATTTAATCCTCAAACAGCCCTGCAAGGTGAACGCTACTGCTGTCATCACGGTACAACAGAGGCCACTGAGGCCCAGGGAGGTGAAGTGAGCCACCACATGCCTAGCAGGTGGTACAGATGGAATGGGAACCCAGGGTGTCTGACTCCAGAGCCTTCGATCTGAAACAGTCCACAATGCTGACAAATAGCTGAACTTCTCTGGGCCTGTATTCCCTCACCTGTAAAATCAAAAAGATCGTTTAGAGAAGGGGCTGCAAATTCATTTCAAGTGGGCCAAATAAGTTTTGTAAATGAGTTTTGCTTTTTATTACAATGCCCTTAGGGTGGGAATGTACCTACCAGCTCCTCTTATTTCATCTTTTGTCGTTATTACCCTTGTGGCACCAGAGACCTTTGAGCTGGGAACCCCTAGATAAGAGGCTTTCCCTTCTAGCTCTGCAGTTCTGTCGTCAAAGCAGGAAAGAGTTTTCTGAGGGAAGCTTGCCAGAACTATCCATAGGGTAAACACGATTCAGGAATACATCTTTATTTCTGAATGAAGAAACTTCATTAAAATGAAACAGACTAAACAAGGTATGAGCAGCTTGGGCATCCTTAATTAAATGCTATGCATACTAAATATGTGCGGCGAACTCCAAACTGCGGAGATAAATACAACATGGTCTATATCTTAGTTTCCAATCTGCACTCATTAAAATATGGGGGACCCCAGGGATAAAACTGGTTAGTAAATAGTCTACCTAGTTTTAAATCTGCTCTTACTTCATTATCTTGATTTTATGTCTCTGACCTAAGCCATTTGAATCTACTCCCAATTAAGTTTACACTGGTTCAGTTAGTTCCTTGTATGAGGACCAACATGTTAATTGAGGAGAATTCTCAATATCTCCTTCTGCAATTGGTGGAGGTCGAGTGGGGCTTTAAAACCCAACCCTTCTGCTTTATCTACCAGGTCATTGCTCATGTGCTCATTGTTTTGATGCTGGCTGTTTGTTTTCTTTTGTAATGTCTACTGCACTCGCTCTCAGGAGCTGTTTGGGTGCAGTCAAAGAGAAAGAAGATGGTTGAGTTTATCTATGTTGCGGTTTAGCTAAAAAGTGTGACAAGAGGACAAAGGAGCAAGGGAGTATTGCAACAGCATCTTTATAGTGACAAACGTTCAATCTTCATGGGCAAAGGCGAAAACAAACTTTTAAAAAGGCTGATGGACAGGAACGAATTGTGGAACACAGACTCTGAGAAGGAGTACGTTAAATGGCACTTCTAAAAAATATTCAAACTTTGTTTTCTGTGTCTTGGGAATTAGGGCATGGATGAGAGTGTTGGAGGGTAAGCCCCCACAAGGAGAAATTATTTGAATTGATGCTACATTGCTTTTAGTAGAAATGTTGCAGTTGATTAATCCATGAATCAATAAAATATTAAGAAGGATGAAAATCACGTTGGAAATAAATCAATTAGCAGACTTTAGACAGTCTAAAAATTGAATTATGATGAGGTGGCAGGTTGTCACTTCTCATTAAGTCTTTTCACAATAATAAATAAAAGCATGCCTCTGTGTTTTGGAGACAAGAATGTGCTGCTAGAATTCAATGCTTCATCAAGATATGGGGGTATGAAGAGAGCAGCTGAAAAGCCAATGAAAGAAAAAAATGTTTTCTCTCCTTTAATCTGCCCCAAATGGAGTCATGCAGTGAGGGATGGCTCAATTTAGTTTGCATGCTCTAAACAGAAGAAGGCAGGTTGATTTCCATGGATATTTGCATATTTAGAAAACTTTGTTCTATTACTTGACTTTGAACACGTCATCGTACATTTATTTCTTATAAGGTAATGTGGCATCGGAGTGTCACATGATATGAAAGGAAAATATAGAAGGAAGTGTAACAGATTCTAAATTTTTATGATGAAGATTTCTAAGTATAAAGAGCATAAGTATCTAAATAATAGTTTAAAATGTCAATGATTGCATCCCACATACCTTCAGTCTCTTCCTAAGGCACTCGTGGACCCCCAAGCCCTTCTTCATTCAAACTACGTTAGTATATCTGTTGCCACAGGACACATTATAACAGCTGAACTCACAGGTCACAGGGAAGGCATCTCCATGACGTCTCAGACTTCTGAAGTTGCTTGAAATTTACAGCATAGGCACTAGCTTGAATGTAAAGATGTTTTGAGAATCAAATCAAAGCCCCTAAAGGATTCCAGATATAAAGTTTATGCCATGAAAAAATAGGTTTGGGAAACAGCTGAAGGCCAGGATAACCCTGTCCCCTGAACAGGATTCTATAAACTAGCAGAGGCGCAGGAGTTGCCAAGGGAAGAAAGAGAGAATATAGAGACCATCCTTCAGTGTGTACCGATGAGGACCCTGTGTCTTACCCCCTCACCTGAAGTTCAGAAGCAATTGAGGAGTTTGTCAAAGTGTATGTAAATTGCATGTCTGTACTTCAAATCATATGCTATATGCACTAGGAGAGTTGGATTTTTCAAAGCCTTCATACAGGTTGAAAGAAGTTCTGAATATGTGTCTGGCCAAAAATGGTGAGGGCATGACCCTGAGAGCTGAGAGCCAGAGGGGCCTGGTGGTTGAGATGGCGAAGGCACTGAAGCCATCCATAATAGTGACCAACAGGTGGGGAATGGAGGGTGATGAGGGTGTCTTCAGGGACAGTGGCGTGGATGCATGAGGACCAGGTGTTCCCTACTTCCCCAGCGCCACAATCTCATTCTCTTACCTTGGCACTAGGCCAGGACCTCAAGAATTTAGGAAAAATATTGACATTGTGGAGAGTAAAGCTAATAATTAACTGATAAAGTTAGAATTGACTATCAGTATTCAGACCATCAATACCTGGACAGGTATTCCTCCTCATCAGGAGGAATGGGACAATGTGAGAAAAAAAAATTTAAAATCTTCCTTAGCAAAAAGTAAAGGTAGATTTTTTTGTTTTCTGTCCTGGAGTTTGTGTTTGAGAAGTTAACAACATCTTCGAGTACCCATAAAAATCCAGATCAATAGCATAGATGCATGACGGGTGAATATTCATTTAACAAAAACATTCTTCACTCCATGAAATAATGTACCAGAGAATGCCTTTAAAAATCCAGTATTTTTAGTGCATATAACATACAATTGGATTACAGAAATGTAGTTTATATAAACTTTTAAGGATACCATCAAATGTCTAAAGCAAGACTGTTCGAGACCTGAAATTTCTTAGGAATATTAACAAAACTCAAACGTCCACATTCCTGTAGAGCTTAGGGAGCTGTTAGAATCCGGTAAGAAAGGAACAGCCGAAGCTAACATCAGTGAGCAAAGAAACAGGCCCACATATAGGAAAGAAGGAGCAATCTGCTGAGATGTCACGGCAAGGTCTGAGCCCTCAGCTGGTGGCCTGTGGAAAGAAATTCGGTTGAAAATGGGGAGTGATTAGTTTTTCAGGGAACACATGAGAACCACATGTGTAGGGGCACATACACATGACCCGGCACTAGGACAAAAACAAAAGGAATAAAATTCTGGGGGGAGTGGAGGAGGGCGATCAGGAATCACTGTAGGCTGGTGAGTCAAGTCAGCCCCCCTCAGGTCCTGTTTATGGAACTTCATTTCTCCTACCCACAGCTTGAACACAGGAGTCAGAAAACTCTTCAGCCTGATTACTCTGCAAACACAGAGGACAAAATGTGGTCTGGGGGGATCCCTGTGATGTTTATTACTGTCCTTCAACTCCACCAGCCAGCCTCATTGTTTTCGACTGTGCTCCTATAAGCTGCTCAGGGCTTCCTCTACGAACCTGGGTTCTCTTTCTAGGGCATACAAGGTGCCAGCAAATATTCAACAATCATCCCATTCCTTAATGCCACAAACTGGGTTAGAGAGAATATCTGGGTGGATGCGGTATGGAGTAAAAAGAGGATTTCCTTTTCTCTTGTTTCCAGGCACGTCAGCTTGCAATGCTTACTCAGGACAGCCAGGAGCTCCAGCAAGTGCAGGGCAGTGACACAAGCACCTGTGAGACTCTCACTCCTATGATGACACATGCATTATATACACAGCACACAGCAGAGTCTTGTTATTCATGGTAACGGGGCTCTATAAAGTCACCACGAACACTGAATTAGTGAATACGAAACTATCGCTTCTAGGGGAAATAAGGGTTAGGTTCCCATGAGCCTCTGCCATGTTATTCTGGTCAACCAGTCAATACAGAACCTTGTTTTCTGTGTGTTTCTGTTTAAAGACACCTTATTCAGCATATATTGTTGACTCATTAACATCAGACTTAAGGCAACAGACCTATAACTCACGCCTGAGTCGAGCTTATCTAACATCAGTATTAATATTTTCTCTGTAAAGCACGTCACAGACGCCTTCCATTTAGCAACACTAGGCAGTACCATGCCTGGGGGTCATTTAAAACAGCAAAGTCTCGAACAGAAAAGACAATAAGTGCACGAATGTGGCACTAAACGGACCACAGAAAGGACACTGGTTTGCCATGTGAGAGCTGGGACAGGGAGGTAGAGCGTCACCGTGTTCGACCTCAGCTGGGGACATGCACATTATCCAGCTCAGATTTTTTGTCACTCTTTTCATGTCATAATCTGCAAATGACCGTGAAAGTACCACAAATATCAATTTGTGGGTTACAAATAAACTTTAGTAAGAAGACACGCTTGCAAGTGGGGAATCTGTGAACGATGAGGAGGGCTTGTATTTAAGAGGCTCGGCTGTTGGCATGCCAGTGGGTGCCAATCAATAGGTGACTCTTCATTAACGAGAGAGTGCATTGTTGAAAAGTTTTATTTATTCCTATTTGTGTTTACATTTAGGACTCTCCACATTCTTGCAGGACACCAAACATTGCCCATCACAGGATATTGCGGACAGGTTCCCAGGAAGAGAGTCTGAGTTGGTGATTTGCATGCGAGAGCTTTCCTGCGACATGCTCCTGATCAGTGCTTGTGAGGAAATGAAGGCAGTGGGATTGGGCAGAGCGAGACACGGACTGAGACGAGGTCACAGAGAGGGCGGGAGCTAGAATGGCACCTCAGAGTTGTCCCGCACTGAAACACGAGGAGCTGGGTTTTTATACCCACACTCCCTCCCCACCCATGACAAGTCACACAGGCGGTCCCCAGAGGAGCTGTGACCTTGCATGTGGTGACTCTGCAGCAGATGACAATTTCCAAAGAGGGCCCCAGCTGTATGCAGTCAAGCGGCCCCCTCGACAGCTGGGGAAGTAGTGCCCGCACCACGGAGAGCAGGGGCAGCGCCGCCCAGCACCCGCCACCCATGCCAAGGACAAGGGGGCATTGCTGGCAGTCCAGAAACACTCTCAATGATGTTTAACAAAAGGATGTAACTTCTTACAGTGGCAGATTAATGACCCCAAACATGCCCTGTCCTAATCCTCAGAATCTATCACTATGTTGCCTTACATGGCCGATGGCAGCGACAGGTGTGATTAAGGGCAAGTACTTGGAGATGGGGTGACTGCCCTGCATTAGCGAGGTCGGTCCAGTGTAACCGCATGAATCCTTAAAAGCAGAGAACCTTTCTAGGCTTCAAAGAACCAGAGATAGTGCAGTGCGAGGACTCGACTAGCTGCTGCCGGCTTGAGGGCAACTCTATTACCTGCTCAGGAGCACGTCCACTGCTCTGGACTATGCAGGAGATAAAATGGTGAGCAAGAGAGGCACAGTCCTTACCGCCGAAGAACACATAGACTAGGAATGAGTATAAACAAGATTTCATTTTGATAGGAAAAAAACAGGCTTCTCTATGACCACTGTGGAGGAGCACTGAACCCGGTTTTAAATCGTCACAGAAGACTTCCCTGAGGAAATGGCATTGAAACTGAGACTTGAAAAATGCATAGAAGTTACATAGATGAAAGGGGAAGTGGCAAAGAACGTTCTAGGCAGATAAAACATGGACAAGTGCAGAGGCAACAGTAATAATCACTGATAATTATTCACAGTATGTGAGGCTCTGTGCTAAGCGTTTTGCATACACAGACTCGTTTCATTTTCACAACAGCCCAATGGAGTACGCACTATGATTGATTCCATTTTCCAGATTGGAAAACTGAGGAACAGTGAGTTTATGTATCTTACCCAAGGTGACACAGCTTTTAGGTAGTTGAATACAGAATTGAACCCAAGCAGTCTAGCTCTAGAATCCCTTTGCTTAACTACTGTTCTGCATGCCTCTTGCTGAGTCCCAGGCAAGAGGGCCAATAGCTTATTTCAGGAACTGAAACAAGTTCCAGGTGCTTGGAACTGAGAAGGGTCGGGGCAAGGAGCTGGATTCAGCAATAGTAGGAAATAGAGCAGAAGTGAGTACTTATAGCCAGATCATAATTTTATCTGTCCAGTACTTAAGATTTCATCAACCCATAATGAGGATTTGGAATCCGTGGGTTATAGCGGGAAGGGCAGAAGCTTTGGTGTCAGACATTTCAGTTCTAATCTGCCCACTTCTGTGATGAAGCTGAGCAATTTAACTCAACAAGTTCTTTAAACGCCCTGTGCATCGCCCCCTATGCTCCCATCTGTGCCTTGGAGAATATAATAGCTACGTCGAAGAGTTGTTGCGAGGACTGCACGGTGTAATCTGTCTGGAATGTACTGAGTAGGCACTCAAATGTTCAGTTTCTCAAATGCTCCCTTTCCCTTATCGGAAGGGGCAAAGCAGACTGTTTAAACAGCGCCACACAATTCAGCCAACACAGAAAAAGAAATTGAACAAGAGTGACTATTGACCCTCAAGTTTAAAAAATGCACTTGATTTAGGGTTCAAACCTCAAATGTCGTTGAACCAATAGTTAAACACCAGCAAACAGTGTGATACAGAAAAAAAGCCACTGGATTAGGAACCAGGAAATGTGAGTTCTAGTGTTAGTGCCACCTCAAGTAACTGTGAGCCTTTCTTCACCTGAGACTAGAGCACGTCGAACTTGATGGCATCTGGGGACCACTCCAGTGTAGCTTTGAGCTCACACAATGCCTTGAACATCTGAGCAGAAACAGAGCTGAAAAATCAAATTGATCTCTGAATTAAGCCACGATTCTCAGGTTGAACAAACAACAACAACAAAAGAGAGATCGAATAACCTCCTTGGAAGTTGCAGAGAAGCTATGTAGGAAAATAAGACAGGGAGAAGAGGCTTTGAAGAAGATAGACGTTACAGTCTCATTTGCTCTTGGTTGTTTGCTAGATCTGTCACCCAAATAAATCATTCCCTCCTTAAATTTGTTTCCCTACCTATAAAATGAAAATGAAAACCTTCTTTTATAGACTTGTCTTCAAATTAAAGAGTATTTACAACTTTCATTTCACTCTTCATCCTCCAAGAGGAAAAAAAAATCCATTTATCACATTCCTCCAAGAATATACTCCTTCCTTTCTGCTCCCATCACTTAGAGTCTACACTGTGTGTCATCAGAACATTTATTTGAGTGTCTCCTATCTAGATGCTTCCTCTATTTTGAGCTCCCTGAGGATATGCACTTGTATTCACATTTATATCCAAATAGGGCCTAGAACGGTGCCCTGTGTGTAGTAGTTTTTAGTGAATGTTGGTCATTGAAACTAATAAACAAAAATAAAACAATGAGATTGCATTTTCAGCTAGTACAGTAGTGAAGCTTTTTTAAAGATATACACTTAATGCAGGCAAGTACACACGAACTCATGCAAACTTTCTTGAAATCAATTAGGTAAATATGTTTCAAGACTTTCAAAAATGTCTATACCCTTCCATTCAGTAATTCCACTCCTAAGGCTCCCTCCAACGGTGATGACAGGTTATTTGCCATGTTAAAAAAAAGCAACATGTGGGGGAAAATTACCATAAGTAAATACACCCAAATATTATATTAATAGTGATCATTTCTCAGTAGAGGGATTAAAGGTGATTTTAACTTTCCATTTTATACTTTTCTGTATTTTCTAAAATTTAGTTATCAAGTACAAATTTTTATAGCAAGATTATATAGAAGTTTTATAGTTACATGAGATATTTTTAGAGTTTAAGTATATAATTTTAAATACCTTTGATGCTTGTTAATATTCCTCAAATACCTAACTTCTAAAAATTTATCTCAATGCCCACTGTAATGCCTTACATGTTGGAAGTACCCTATAAATATATATAGTCAGTCCTCAGTATCTGTGGGTTCTATATCCATGGATTCATCCAAACATAGATTGAAAATATTCAGAAAAAAAATGGGTCAACATAGTGGCTCATGCCTGTAATCCCAGCACTTTGAAAGGCTGAGTGGGGAGAATCACTTGAGACCAGGAGTTCGAGACCAGCCTGGGCGACATGGCAGAAACTCCCATCTCTAAAAAAAAGTCTAAAATGAGCCAGGCATAGTGGCACTCACCTTAGACCCAACTACCCCAGAGGCTGAGGCAGGACTATCACTTGAGCCCAGGAGCTTGAGGTTACAGTGAGCTATCATCAAGCCACTGCACTCTAGCCTGGGTGACAGAGCAAGGCCTTGTCAAAAAAAAAAGAGGAAAAAATGGATAGTTACATCTGAACTGAATACGTACAGACTTTTTTCTTATCATTATCCTTAAACAAATTTAACAACTATTTACGTGGCATTTACATTGAATTAGCTGAGGACCAAATAAAAGTCCTAAGCCACTCCCACAGACTAATGGGCCCTCCTTTGGCTAAAAGATCCCCAAATTTTGACTTCCTGGCCGTGTCAGGACAAGAGGCTGGTCACATCACAGTTGCTTCTACCCCTCTCCATACCTATCTTACTATTATAGATTTTCTCAAAGGCCACCTTGAGAGAACAAAAGGCCGGAAGACCCTTTCATTTACTTCATGTGACCACCCAGCTTTATCCTCCTGTTTTTATGGTTCCAACATGACAGCTATTTCAGGCCACAAAGAGCTTCCTCTTGATGTATGACTGCTGTCCATAGACTGGTTCTGGCCAGTCTCCTGACGATGCACAGTTCATGGGCTCATGCCCTATATTCACATTTTCACATATAGGACTTAATTATAATTCAATTAAATGTTAAATCTCCACCCCACAGTGATCATGGGACATACATTACATACATGTAAACCGATCATGCATGTGCACGTATATCCCTTACGAATATTCATAGATCCTCCTGCAACATGTTTAATATGTATACTTGGCCAATCTGTTCAGCATAAATTCCTGTCTTACCCTTCCCTCCCTTGAAGTGCCCGCCTGTCTCCCGGCTTCTGTCAAGGCTCCGCTTCCCAGCCTGTCAGAATGGCCAGCCTGCATATTATAACCCCTGTATAAGAAATAAAGCCTCCTCTAAATTCATGGACTCTGTGAATTTTCCAATCAACCTAGGTAATATAAGTAACCTACAGATGATTTAAAGTATATGGGAAGATGTACATAGATTACATGCAAACGCTACACCATTTTATATAAGGAACTTAAGCATCCATGGATTTCGGTATCCATGGGGATCCTGGAACCAATGCCCCATAAGATACTGAGGGATGACTGCATATGATTTTACATGAGTGTATCTACTTTGGTCCTTAATTTATCTTTTTTGGCTCTCTAAATTTGGAAGTTTCACTTACATTTTTCTTCTAGTCATTTGATTTCCAGAGACATGCAAGTGTCAGCGGATTTATTTTTCTCCAAAACAGGTTAATGCTCCACTTAACTGCTGTCCAGATAGTTTGTATTAAAAAGTAGCACACTTCTCCCTGTGAGATTTCAATATCACATGCTAGAAGGAACTGAAAATTTAACTAGGTTACAAGGATTTGTTGGAGTGTCTAATCATTGCTGTATTATTAGTAAGGTAGATGCAAATTAAGTTCTTAAGTAAAAAATAAATCATTATTGTGGCTCTTCTTTTTTTGTTTGTTTTTTTATTTTTTTTTTTATTTCAGCATATTATGGGGGTACAAATGTTAAGGTTACGTACATTGCCCTTGCCCCCCTCCCCCCTCCAGTCAGAGCCTCAAGCCTGACCATCTCCCAGACGGTGCACATCACAGTCATTATGTGTGTATATACCCATCCCCTCCTCCCCCCTCCCGTCTGCCCCACACCCGATAAATGTTGTTCCTGTGTGTCCACTGAGGTGTTGATCAGCTAATACCAATTGGCTGGTGAGTACATGTGGTGCCTGTCCATCCATTCTTGGGATACTTCACTTAGTAGAACGGGTTTCAGCTCCATCCAGGA
>CAUYRT010066024.1:0-27534 GCA_963574885.1 Lepilemur ruficaudatus
TTTTTTTTTGTCTTTATTGAAGTGTAATTTACATATCATGTCTTTACTCCATTTTAAGTGTACAATTAAATGGTTATTAGTAAATTTGCCAAGTTGTACAGCTATTCACATAAATCAGTTTTAGAGGATTTCCCACCCCCCCATTGAGACCCATAATGCCCCTAATACCCAAATACACTTCAAGCATGCCCCTCCCCTTCACAGTGCTCACCACATCCCCAGGATGTGGGTCCAACCCCCCAAAGAATTCCCAGTGAACATTACCACCATTTAAGCACCACAGTGTCAATCAGTCAATACCAATTTGATGGTGAGTACAAGTGGGGTCTGTTCTTCAGGTCTTGTGTCACCTCACTTTGAATAATGGGCTTAAGCTCTTCAAAGAGTTATTTTAGATCTTAAAGGTTATTTTTATATTATGGTTACATGCATTTTATCATACATATGATTTGTAAATATTTCTTTCATACATATCTTGCATTTTTTCTTAGTGTATTACGAAGGGCAGAAATTTTCATTTTCATGAAAGAAATTTACCACTTTTTTCTTTGATGGATTGTGTCTTTGGTGTTGTATCTAAGAAATTGTTGCTCATCTGAAGTCACAGATGTTTTCTCTGGTTTTCTTCTAGAAGTTCTATAGTTTCAGGTTTCACATTTGTGTATATGAGCCATTTGGAGTTTACAGTTTAATATGGTGTGAAGTACAGGAAAAAATTCTTCAAAACACAAAATCAAAAAACATGTATATATAATTGTTCCAATATAATTTATGGAAAGACTATACTTTCACCCCTGAATTTCCTTTGTCTTTTTGTCACTCAAGTCTCAATTCTCAAGTCTGTAGTCTGTTCCTGGGATCTATTTATCTATTTTTATACCAAAACTTGAAATCAAATACCGTTAATTCTCCAACTTCGTTCTTTCTTTCAACATTGTTTTAACTATTCTAGATCCTTTGCATTTCCATATGAAGTTTAAGATCAGCTTATTAGTTTCTGAAAAATGCTAGCTGAGACTTTTGATAGGGGTTATGTTCAATCTGTAAATAAATGTTAGGAGTATTGTCATTTTAACAATATGTAATTCTCTGATCCATGCTCACTGAATGCTTCTCATTTATTTAGAGTTCCTTCAATTTCTATCATCAGTGGACAGGTCTTTCACATGTTTTATCAAATTTCTTCTTAAATATTTAATATTTTGAAGGATCTTTGTATTGTTCTTTTTTGTGGTGTGTTTGTCTTGTATTGATATTAAAGTAATATCAATTATTACTTACGAACTATGCATTCTCTTTCTTTCTTTCTTTCTTTCTTTTCTTTTCTGTTCTTTCTCTTTTTTTGGAGAGTTTGTGTAGAATTGGTATTGTTTTTTTTTTTTCCTTAAATATTTGGTTGATTCTGGCTGTAAACCCATCTGGATTGGGAACATTCTTTTGGGTAAGTATTTTTACTAGTAATTCAATTTCTTGAATATCCTCTTTTATTCCCAATGCTTATATCTTTTGTCTTCCCTTTTTCATCTTGATCTATCTGGCTAAAGCAGTTTATCAATTTGATTCATCTTCTCAAGGAACCAGCTCATGACTTCATTGATTTTTCCATTGTTTTCTGGTTTACTGATTTCTACTCTGATTCTTATCCTTTTCCTTTTTCTTGTTACATATAAATACTTTATATTTTTCCTTTTTATTTCTTCTTTCAACAATAGGTTATTTAGAAGTGTGTTATTTAGGTGCCAAATGGTTTGCGATTTTGTAGATATCAGCTATTGATTTCTAACTTAATTCCATTATGACAAACACAAGATATTTTCAAATTGATTAATGTTTGTTTTATAGCCCAAATTAAATTCTATCTCAAAAAATATCCCATGTACACCTGAAAATTTTGTGTATTCTATTTTTGTTGGATGCAGGGTTCTATTCTATACATATCACTATGGTCAACTTGGTTATTATATTCTTTATTGATTTCATATGTGCTTATTCCATCAATTATTGTGAGATTTGTATTGAAATCGCAAACTGCAATTGTGGCATTGCCTATATCTGTTTTATTAGTGGAAGCTTCATGTATTTTAAAGTATGATTATCAGTTGTATAAATGTAACACATTTACATGTGTAACCATGTATAATGCAACCATGTATAATGCATCTCATGATAAATTGACCATGTTGTCATTTTGATAATATTGTTTTTTGCTATAAAAATACTTTGTCTAATACTGATATACTGACATCAGCTTTCTTTTGATCAGTGTTAGCATGATATATTCTTTTATTTATTTACTATTAATTGATTTGTTTCCTTATTCAACATACATGTTATTAGACAGCATATATTTAGATCTTCTCAAAATTATTATTCAATCCTATAATCTCTGCCTTTTAATTTGAATGTGTCAACTATTTACATTTTATGTAATAATTGATATTACAAAAAGTAGCACTATTATTATCTTGCTATTTGTTTTCTATATGTCCTCCATTTTGTCTCTATTTCCTTTTACCTCTCTATCTTCCTTATTTGGCATGCTTTATGACTTTACTTTTTTCTTCTTTGGTTACTTATTAGGCATAATTTTTTGTTTTATTATTTAGTGGTTTCATTAGAGTTAACAGTATACATCTTTATGCACATAATTGTGTCCCTTATCTTTTATTTTTTACTTTATTTTAGAGTTATTTTAGGGTATTTTGTTATAGCAGCCCAAACGAACTAAGGCAGATATCAATATTGTTTCATTAATTGTAACAATGGGCCTTGCAAATGTAGGATGATGATAATAAAGAAAGAGGGTGCCAAGCATATGAGAATCCTCTGTACTATTTCAGCAAATTTTCTGAAAATCTAAAACTATTTTAAAAATTGTCTATTGTAAAAATGGGACTTGACCTAAACAGAAAATGTCAGGCACTCTATAAGCTTTCTGTGTGTGTTAGAGTTTAAGCTCAGCTGTGAATACAAAGAAATTCCAATATTTTGTAGCTTATTTTTCTCTTTTGCAAGTAAGGGTCCACAGGTAGGCAGCCAATCAAGTGAATGTGGAAGATTTTCTTGCAGTCTTCCAGGAAACTGGTCAGGTGCTCAATGCTATTAGTAACCTAGAAAATGCAAACTAAAACCGCATTATAGAAGCACATTTCAAACACACTATGTTGACAACAATGTTTAAATGTTTGAGAATTTGAAAATGGCAAAATATGTACCAAAGGGAACATTCATATACTACTACTGAATATATTATTTAGTACAACTACTGTAGTAGATAACATCAAGTATAATTTTACTAAAATTCATACCAAATACTAAATACTACATACTAAAATTGAACATATACACAGACCCCCATGACCAAAACTTAGCCAATGGCATATCTGTTAAAGAAAGTCATAAATATATGTACCAGGAAAAAATGTTCATAGTAACATTGTTTGTAATAATCAAAACCCCCAAACAATCAAAATGTCAATAATAGAATGGGAAATTTTACTTATGAAATTAGGTACAAAAATAATTTTAAAAACCTTAAATGAGTGTTGAAATAATAACTAATTATTATATTATGATTTAAAATTCCAAGAGCTTTACAATTTTTTAAAATTAAAAATAAAGGTCCACAAAGAGCTAAATTAACTTTAAAAAATAAGTTACAAGGGGGGACTTGCACTACTAGATTTTAAGATGTATGCTATAAAGACATTATCATAAAAAAGCATGATAATGTGTCAGAAATAGGCAAATAGAAAAAGTAAAGACATAGAAACTTATGAGAAATTTATATAGGAAATATGTAGTATTGCAAGTCAAAGGAGAAAGAGTTTAAGTGTTTAACATGTTGTGTTAGGAAAAGAGCCTCATTACACAAAAGAGAGTAAAACTCAAATTATACTGTTTTAATAGTCTGACCCCAGATGAATTCAAAACTTTTGTGTAAATGCAAATTATAAATGGGATAGAAGGAAATATTCAAAATATTTTTATGTTTTAGGAGTGGGTAATGACTACACTAAGCATGCCAAAATAAATCACAAATAATTAATAAATTTGAATTAATCATACTTAAGTGCCACTGTATAATCAAGTTCAGAGTTTCTGTCCAATAAAAATCAGCTTGTCCAAATTTAACAGAGATTTAACCTATTTGCAAAATCTAAAAATCTATAGTGAAAGAATACCTACAATTCAAAAGAAGTTCTAATGAAAACTGACAAAGAAGTGAAAGAAACAATAGAAACAACAAAACCTACAGAAAGTCAATTCTCAGAAGAGCAAAAGTAAATGATTAACAATTACATAAAGAGATGCTCACATTTTTTAGAGTTCAGAATAAGTAAAACATCAGTAAGGTAGTACTGTATACATACCAGTGTGGGAAAGGTTAGTTAAGGTTGAAATTTCCAAGTTTTCTGAAAACAGACAATCATCCTTCCCTACTCACAGGGATTTATACAGGTGCAGTGCCACTGGAAAACAACATGGCAGTGTTAGATAGCTTAGGTATTCTTATAATTCATGGCTCATAAATCCCAGAGGAGTTTCTGTGAATTTCCCAAACAAGGTAAGAGTCAGATTTTAATTGCATCGCCTTGTGGTAAGGAGTCGGAGACAATCTGGGGACCCATCGAGGGATGGATGAGATACAAACAATGACATACTGTGAAATGTTTAAAACCCAAAAGAGCTACTTGTATAATAAGCACTGTGGATAGATCTTCAAAAAATGTTGAGTAAAAAATTGTGACGTAGAGAAATATCAATAACAAAATGCCATTTATGTAAATGAAAAACACACTAAACTACATACAAGGTCTATCTGGAAAGTATCAGGCCATTGTTGACACAATTTTTCATATTATATGGCTGGATACTTTCCAGACAGACCTTGTATTTTCAAAGAATACATAAAACTCGAAGATACCTACTAAACACTTAGGGAAGATGAGAATATAAGTAGGGAATAAGCATAAGACAAAATGAATAGATGCATAAATAATTTGCTTCTAACGGTGAAATTAAATGATCATTGACTCCTAAAATCCAAAAATTAAAAAAATAAAAATAAAAAAGTTAAAGTTAAACTTTAACATAAAGCTAAAATTACATGGGATCAAGCATAAGTAAAGCGATTTTAACACAATTTACTGCAGTCCATCCAGGAAATGAAACTTCCTCGACTTTCCTACAAACCAGGTATTTGTAAAACAAGAGGTATACTTGTGAGGTTATAGATTCTTTATTGCCCTCTAGAGTGCACTCATATTAATTAGCACAAAAATCAGCTCAGTAACAATTAATAAAGAAATGTGTTTAAGTGCCATATGTTTCTGTTAATTCATGCATACCACTGCAATTATCAATAAATGCTAAGCAGAGATCAGCCAATTACTGACCCTAGCTTATATTACAAAGTCAGTCTACAATTAATTGGAGTTAGATTTTGAGCTTGGATTCTAATCATGTCTAGACAGTTTCTAAAATAGACTTTACTAATCATCCACACACAAAACCTCTGAAAATAAATAAAAGAGTGGTAATAAAACCAAGACTCAAATGCCATGTTCCCTAAAGTTCAATCAAACTTCCACTACATTTTTGGTGGATATGAACATTAAAACATAAACCATTAGTCTATCTTATTTTGAAAGGTTTGTGTTCATGTCCTTTCCCCATGTTTTGATAGGGTTGTTTGATTTTTTTCTTGCTGATTTTCCTGAGTTCTATATAGATTCTAGTTATCAGCCCTTTATCAGATGTGTAGCATGTGAATATTTTCTCCCATTCTATCTGTTTGCTCTTGTGATAATTCCCTTGGCTGTGCAGAAGCTTTTTAATTTGATCAGCTTCTATTTATTTATTTTTCTTGTTGCTGTGATTGCCTTCTTCATAAATTCTGTGCCTAGGCCAATGTCTATAAGAGTTTTTCCAATATTTTCTTCTACAATTCTTATAGTTTCATGCCTTAGGTTTAAGCCTGTTATAGACTGTGAGGTAATTTTTGTGAGAGGTGAGAGGTGCGGATCATGTTTCAGTCTTCAACATGTGGCTATCCGGTTTTTCCAGCACCATTTGTTGAATGGGAATTCTTTTCCCCAAGTATGTTTTTGTCTGCTTTGTCAAAGATTAGTTGACTACAAGAAGATAGACTAATGGTCAACAAACATGAAAAAAAAAATGCTCAACATCTCTAATCATCAGGGAAATGCAAATCAAAACCAAAATGAGATATCACTTAACTCCAGTGAGAATGGCTTTTATCAGAAAGTCCCAAAACAATAAATATTGGCATGGATATGTAGAGATAGGAACACTCATCCACTGCTGGTGGAACTGCAAACTAGTACAACTTCTGTGGAAAGTAATGTGAAGATACCTCAGAGGGACACAAGTGGAACTATTATTTGATCTAGCAATCCCATTACTGGGCATCTACCCAAAGGAACAAAAAGACATTCTAGAAAAAACACATCTGCACTAGAATGGTTATAGCAGCACAATTCACAATTACAAAGATGTGGAGACAACCCAAGTGCCCATCAATGTACGAGTGGATTAATAAAATGTGGTATATGTATATACCATGGAGTTCTACTCAGCCACAGAACACAATGGTGATCTAGCACTTCTTATCCTGGATAGAGCTGGATCCCATTCTACTGAGTGAAGTATCACAAGAATGGGAAAAAAGCACCACATGTACTCACCATCAAATTGGTATTAACTGATCAAAACTTATGTGCACATATAGTAGTAACATTCATCGGGTGTTGGGCAGGTGGGAGGGGGAGGAGTGGATGGCTATATTCACACCTAAGGGGTGCAGTGCGCACTGTCTGGGGGATGGACACTCTTGAAGCTGTGACATGGGGGGGGGGCAAAGGCAATATGTGTAATCCAAACATTTGTGTCCCTGTAATATGCTGAAATTAAATAAATAAATAAACAAACAAACCGAAGCTTTGTCTGAGAACAGATGGAACTGCTGCTTACCCATGCACGCTCTAGGGGGTGCCATTCACATCACAGTCTCATAGACTTAAATATTTACTAGACAACTGCTGGCAAATCATAGTAAATTATTCAGAGAATGAGGTGATTTATTCTTACTCTCTCAGAGGTGACATTTAGGTCAGCAGGGGTCATAAGAGTAGCATCACTAGTTTAAAAGAGGTATAGAGATGATTTCCCCCTCACCTGCTCTCTCCTTCAATTCACCTCACCTTCCTCTATTATCTTATTCTTGAAAAGCAGAAAGGTCTTTAACCCTCTTTCCTGGCAATCCGGTACTTAGGTCACACAGGGGTGTCTATTACTACTCTTTAAAAGATAGGCTCTACCCCTCATGCTTAGTCCTTTCTTCACAAGCAAGCCATACCATGTGGGAGTCTCCAGTATAACCAAATATAAGCAAATGAACCCATAAATCTGACCATTACCAAAAATATACAAACCATTAATTAAATAAATGGATAAATTAATAACATTCACTTTAGTACATTTTGTATACAGTCTACACTGAATTTTATGAATTTTATGTCTCGCTTAACCCACACCCTCCAGCACAAAGTCCTGGTGTGTGTGAGTGTGAGACAGAGTGTATATGTGCGTGTGTATTATCATATCCAGAGTACACTGAGTTCTCCCACTGGTTTTGCTCATGATCCATCTTTCTGTCCCTCTAGAGAAATAGTTAGCTTTTGTTCATGAGAAGTTGTGTCAGGGGTCCCCAGGACTATCGTCAGTTTTAATGATTCACCAGAAGGACTCACAGAATTCAGAAAACCTGTTATATTCATGCTTATAGATTACAGTTAAAAGATAAAGCTTAAAATTAGCAAAAAAAAAAAAAAAGAAAGAAAAAAAGAAAAAGAAAGAAAGAAAAGAAAAGAAAAGAAAAAGATGTTTATGGAAGAATCCAAGAGAGGCCAGGCACAAGCTTCTATTTGTCCTGTCTCAGTGGAGATGCAGAGATAACACTTAATTTTTCCCAGCAACAATGTATGATAGCATATGTAAAATGTTGCAAACCAGGGATGTTCACCTGAGCCATGGTTTCCAGGGTTTTTATTGGAAGTAAGGCACACAGTCACGTGGCTCTCATTTTAGTGACCTGAGGTACTCAGACCTAGAACCCCAGAAATCAAACTGATACAGTGTGACCCAAAGCCCTAGGAATAGGGGGAAAAACACATTCATCACAAAGCAAATTATTAGCATAAATTGTTTGCCATGCCCAAGGTCTCAAATCCACAAAGACATTCTTATCAGGTAAGATATTCCACCAGTTAAGAAATTTTCTTTCTAGAGGCAGTCAAAGGTCAGTCTTGAAGACCTTAGGAATGTACAGAGTTTGAGCAACCTAGAGCTGCTAAGTTAACTCTTTACTGAACATTAATATGGGAAAGCACAGTCATATAGAATGGATATACTTTTTCTCTTTTTCTCAGTGGCTTCTAAATAAAAGGGCAAAGCAGTGGCAATTGGCAAAAGGGCTTTCAAGGAAATTTTCCTTAAATCTACTCTTTTACTTAAATTACAGGTTTATTTAAGAGGATGAGGAAAACTGCAATCAATCACACTTTATCCAATCTGACCTCTATTGCTTTAATAACTTTTGAAGAAAATTTCCTGTAGGAAACTTCCCGAAGAACAGACAATTTAAAGTATGCATCCTGCTTTCTCTTTGACTCACTTAGTCTTGAATCTCATATACTCAACGGCCTACATGGCAGCTATTTCTCACTGAGTGCATATTCTCGGAACCATAACAGTTTGCTGGATGTACTTTCACTGCCTGCCACCCCTCCATTAACAATTTGGAGGTAATGGTGTAGTGCGTTTGGCTCAATTTGATGGCAAGCTTACAAGTAAGGCTGCTGATTACTGCATCACAGTTCAACAACTCTGGGTGATAGTGCACAAAAGCATAACCTTTCCATTATGCCCACGGCCTTTGGCAGGGCACACAGGCACAGGAAGTCCATTGGCACAAAGACCCATCATCACTTATAGTTGATCCTGAGAATTCAGAGCCCAGGGTATGGTGCAAAGCATTTCTTTCCCCTTTCCTCCTGCCACCTTTTAGTCTACACACAACCTCCTCTAAGTGAATTCCTGGAATCCACTTTTGCCTTGGACTTGCACTTCATTCTTTTATCTTTTGGGATTTTGCACAGAATCCAGGCTTTGTCTTGTTTATGGTTATTTAAGTTGACATCATTCAGCTAGGTTTGCCCCTTATGCCTGAGGTTAGGGATATAAGGTGATATTTCCCTGGCTAAATTAAAGAGATGCATTTCTGACTCTTTTTTTTTTTTTTTTTTCTGAGAGCACTGTAAAAGAACTTTATCTTCAATAAATTACAAGGAAAGAACCTTATCTTCAGCTAATGTTGATTATCTCTTAATGAAGAACAAAGATTATGCTGCTCTGTTCCATGCATTTTTATTGTTATGTTTCTACTTTCTTATTTGTAAGCAAACATCATGCCTGTGTGTATATGCACATTTGAGTATGGTGTATATAAACTCATTTATAGAAAAAGAGAGTATATAGTGTATATTGCACATTTTATTTCCTCTTTTACATATAGTTCAGAATCTCTTTCATGCAATATATAACCTATAGGTTTAAACATGATGGATTTTCTTTTTGAGATTAGTATGTAACCATCTGCTTTATAAGATATCATCACAGTATGGGTAGGATATTCTCACCATTCTATTTGTTTTTATCTAATGAACCATTAGTATTGTCTGAAACCATATTAATAGAAATACAATTTCTGTGGCTCATATATAGACCTACTGAACCAGAAACTCTTCAGGTATTTCTCAACAATTGGTGCTTTGAAAAATCCTTCAGGTGCTTCTGAAGCACACTCATTTTTGAAAACCACTGCCTTAGATGATGAGAAAATGGAAGGCAAATATTAGCTTAGAGACTAGGCATTACAGATTAAAAAATGTCATTATGATAGTTTATGCTTGAGAAATAGATACATAGTCATAAAGATAACTTTTGGTCCTGTGAACATGTCTACAAAATCAGTGGATGGGAGATATAGACAGTGTTGTCTAGTCAGTCTAACCACAAGAATGTTTCTTGCTCTTATCAAAATTTCTACCTTGTGTCAAAAAAGCAGTTGATCTACAAATGGTTGGTTTTGATTTGGGAGGGATACATTTGTCTTCAGTGGATCTGACAACTGAGCAGCTCTGTCCCTACCTTTTTCAGAATGCAAATGATGGGTAAATATGTCAATGGAAATATGTTCCTGCTTCAGATGCAACAGATTAGACTGTGTAGGAAGATGAGAACTAGTCAAGGTCAAGCTTTTTTTTTTTTTTTCCAGGCATATAGGAATTGTATGGAGAAGCTAAGAAAGGATAAAGTGCATACTTTATTCAAGCTCATCTTGAAGGACCACCCAGGTCATTCACGTGTCTCCCTTAAGGGCAAATGAAGTAAATGTTAGAGTGGACTCAGTAGCAGCCATTCCTTCTTGCATGAGAGTCAGTGTCTGCACATCCATTAGAGATTTATTGATCCAGAGGACAGATGTCCTTATCATAAAATGTCCTAACCTTTGCCCAGTAGAGGAAGAATATAGAGACAGGGATTGGTATAGCTTCTACTTTTTATTTAGTTTCTGACTTAAAAGAAATTTATTTGTTTGAATTTTCAAATTTGTTCAAAAATTGAAAAGACTAGAAATTTCTGAACTCAGTCATACAGTGTTCTAACATATGTGTATAACGTCTTCCGCTGTACCAAATACAAAAACATAACTCTGGACTCAAAATCAAGAAAACGTGTATAAGCACAGAAAACTAATTTTCAATAAGTATCTTTCTAGTCTTAAAAAGTATCAGATCACAAGCTAAAATTTGCTATTATATATTATACATGATCTACACATGTCTAGCATATCAACTTGGCTAACTTATAGTAACTTTATGGGGTTGGCAGAAAAAAATTCCGCCTCAAGATATCTGGATCTTAATCGCTGAAATGTGTGACTATGTTACCTTGCATGGAAAAAGGGAGAGGGGACTTGGGAAATGCAAATAAGGTTTTGAACGTTGAGATGTGGAGATTGTTTTGGATGATCTGCATGAGCCCAAACTAATCACAAGAGTTCTTAAAAGTAGGAAAACTTTCCTGGCTGTGCTTAGAGAGAGCTGTGACTATGGAAGAAGTTTAGAAACATGTGATATGAGAACCACGTGACTCTTTTTCTCTGGTTCTGAGATGTGGGGGCTACATCTAACGGCTGGAGAAAGTCCTCTAGAAGCTAAGAGTGGCTCTTAGCTAACAGCTCAAACTAGAAAGGTAATGGGTACTTCAGGCTATTTTTCTTATTGGACAGTTTTCACCAATACTACAATACAAATATATAATTTTATAATAAACTTTGATATTTATTATGTGAAATTTTTATTTTTTTTCTTCTTCAAAATTGACATTTTTGTGCTTGGGTTTTCATTTTAATATACATTCTAATATTAACTTGTTTACTCACACCAAATGGGCTAAAAATAAAACAGAGAAAGTTTTATTGGAAATGCATTGACTTTATAGACTAATGTGGGTCTATAATGTCAACTTATTGACAACTTTATCACAGTGCATCTTCTCATAGATAAACAAGGGGCACCTATTCATTTACTTAGGTCTTTCAATCAATTTTATAATTTTCTTAATGCATTTCTTGCATATCATTTTTGTTGGATCATTTCTTGAATGTTATTTCTTGTGAAACATTATTATTATTCAATTTGTTTTATAAAAATATATAAAATGTAAATCTCCTCTGAATAACATTAAAATTCATTTTAATGACAAATTTTGATATTTAATATTCATGACCTTATTTCTAAATTTTGTCAAGTTTCCTTCTTTTTCTTGTACCTCTTGGACCTCCTATGAACTTTTTAGAAGTATACTTTTCTTATTTTTTTCATACATAGGGTTTGTGCTTATTTAAGAATCATTGATCTCTAATTTACTTTCAGAGTAATTTATAGTTGGAATTGAGGAAAGAAAGGTTACTTTTCCTAGGTCAAAGCAAGTAAATGGTAGAGCTGAAAAATCATACAATTAGCCATTTGAATTCAGTGTGTACACTCTTACTACTAACTTTAGTAATTACATGTGCTACTCCCCATGGTTGAACATTATCAAAATATTTAAAAAATAATTTAAAAAATCCATTTTACACTAATTATGTGACTTTTTTTTTAAGGCAGAGTCTAGTACTATTGCTCGGGCTAAAGTGGAGTGGCACCATCGTAGATCACTGTAACCTCAAACTCCTAGATCCAAGAGATCTTTTTGCCTCAGTCTTCCAAGCAGCTAGGACTACAGGTATGCTTCACCACATCTGGCTAATTTTTTGTATTTCCTTTTTTTTTTTTTTGTAGAAATGTGGTCTCCCTATGGTGCTCAGGCTGGTCTCAAAGTCCTGGCATCAAACAATCCTCCCGCCTTGGTGCTAGGATCACAAGCATGAGCCAACACATATAGCCTCAAGTGAAATTTTTATTGTAGAGGGTTCTTGATTATGATAGTTCAACTTGCAATTTTTGACTTTATAATGGGTTCATCAGGACATAACCCCAGTGTAAGTTGATGAGGATCTGTATTTTATTTTTTTATCATCCCTTTTTTTTGATGTGTGTTTGTGAATTTTGAGCGTATCGAATCATTTAAAATTTACAGCAATAAAGTATACTTACATGTTCAATTATGAAATGTCTCTAAAGGACATAACTGGCAAAATATGCCAACATAACTTATCATTGATGTGTAAGAAACAAGACAACTGAATCTAATAAAAAATGGCAAAGATATGTACAATTACCTATCATAAGAGAAATTAATGAATCCATATTTTCCAATAAGTAATATCAACAGAAAGATAAGTATGTATTATTTTGGTTCTATTATAAAGTTTCAGAGAGATACTGGTCAAACAACTTTCAGACCTAATGTCAACTTTTCATTTCAAGTACAAGGAAAACTCCTAAAATTCTCCATAGAAATATTCTACTATAGTAAATCAGATGATTTGAATTGACTGAAATGGAAAATTATTGACTAAACACTATTTCAGGAAAAACCAGCTGTTGAAGTCAGCTGTTCTGATATAAATAAAACAAGTTAAACCACAGGGCAGAATCTTAGAAATTTGGAAACTTAATCATGCCATCTGGAAATAAATACACTAATCAAAGAATGGAGATTTAGAGAAAATAAAATTATAAATAACTTGAAAAACAATAACAAAAATGTATTATCTATGCCCTAAGTTTGATTTGCTTACCACCTACAAGACTACCATATTTCTGTATTTGTTACCCTGTACCTCTTGTTATGTCTTAGTTTTATGTTTTTTTAATATATGGATGATAATTTTCTAAACTGAATTGTCCATGCATAAGTTACATTTTATTATGTAACCCAAGGTTATTATCTATAAATTGAGTAACAGAGATAAAAGACATGCAGGAATTTTCCATATGAAGATCAGAATGGTGATGTGTGTATGTGTTGTGCATGAGAGTGTTGGGGGAAAGAGACAGAGTGGGGAGAAAGACAGAAGAGAGAGAATAACCTAAATTCCTCTACAGGACTTTTGAAAATCTCTTTCATCTTTAGGATTAATAATGCTAAGTAGAAAAATGCCCAAGAAATAATGAAGACAATTGCCCCTACTGCAACAAACAAACAAAAATAACACCATGTCTTTAAACTATTTATATTTGTCTATATGCGTATGTTATGTAATCTTCTTAGAATGGATTGCGCTGATCATCTTACCTTGAGCAACTGCTGCTGCACTGTCCCAGCGCCTCAACCCCACTGCATTCTATACCTAGGGCAGAATTGAGTTATGTGAAATAAACAATTATAGAATCATATTAGAAGTTGTATAATTGCCTATTTCATAAACTTAAAATTCACACCATTTACATTTCAGTAAACTATTATTTTCCATTACAAGGTCTGAGAAACACGACATTCATAAAATCATAGGAGACATAAAGATAAGTCTTCAAGATTTCTTTTGAAAGATTCATTACTGTTCATGAATAATCGATATTTATGTTATATTAATAATGACACAATTAAATATAACCCCCTACAAAATACATAGCTATAGTAAACATGACTTCAGTCAATCTAAGAGAATAGAAAATGCATGGATTTTTTGACATTCTTATGAATATCAATTACACATCTATGAGAGTGGAAATGTATATGATTTTCTGGTAACATAAAACTCTGAAATTTCAAATTACGTTCTTTGTATACATAATGAGGTTTGTCTTTTGCAAGATGGAGAAGACCAAAGAAAGAAGAGAGGGAAACAGAGATGAGAGAGAATTTGGTTAAAGTCTTTAACTCATTGACCAAAAATAGGACTGCCATAAACATTTAGAGAGAATTTCTACTCAGAATTAAACCAATAGTGACAGTTCTGTCTAGTCATTTTGGCTCCTAATAAATCCTTTCTCCATGAATTCTCATAATTAGGTTTTGTGATGTTATAATACAAAGCTTTTTTTTCAGATTCTTATTACCATTTTCTTAAAGTATTTTAATACATTTGAAAAATGCCATATTTACAGTTGAAGAATGTAGAAATTCAGCTTATAAGGGGTGACTTTCATAGATACATTTCAGATCTTCTGAGGTACATACAGTCTAGTATTACCAATATTGCTCCACACTAACTATATTTTAATTCTCTCTGAAAGCCTTAAGCATACAACCCACTTTTCCAAGGAAATGATTTATATCTGAAAATTTTATCCCTATTGTAGCACTGAAATGCTTTGCTAAATCTAATTTAAGTAAATGTTGCTTTAGTAGGCACCAAATTGATATATTTCTTTCTAATCTAAATAGAGCATACACATTTAAGCAAAAGCATCCAAACTAAGTTGGGTAGGAAAAATCTTTGATCAAAATTGTGAAAGCACTGTATCTTCTCTAGTAATGTTATAGAAGATTAGCATACAATATTATAAGATGTAAATCCCGTTTCTTTATTATTTTTTCCCTTGCTGTTCTGAGATGATTTAGATTCAGCTATTGGGTTATAGTACATGAAACCTTTTCTTTCAGGAATTATGGTTTGATACACCTTATCTTATGTTGTCTAGTTTTTTTTTACTATAGTTTAGAAAACACAAAAGAATCATAAAATAGCAAAAATACTGGTATAACAATGTAAGTACTTAAGTTATGTAATACTTGATGTTACGAGGGTAAAAGCTGAGAAATTAACAGATGCCTGGTTGGTATGTGACAGAGTTTGCTTAATTACTGGTGAAAAATGATAAGATTTTGTGTATAAATATGAATTACATACAAAATGTAAATTCTAGTTAATTATTTACTGAACATTTACTAAGCATCATGAATTGTATAAAGCGATCTGCATGCTTACTATGTTTTAATCCTCCCAATGACCATCAAAATGTGGTGGAATATCATAGAAGAGGAAACTGGTTTGACAGATTAAATTTAAATTAGCCTGACAAACTTGGCAGGAATTGAACCTAGGTGTTTCAGGCAAGATATTAACCATAACCCTAGAATTTATACTAAGAAAGTAGCTTTACATCACTTTTAATGGCTGATTTTTTTTTCATCTTTTTAAGAAAATAATGCTTAGTTTTTGAAGATTTATTTAGTCCTTTATATATAAACAATAAACACTAGTGAAATAACCATCAATTCCTCATGTACCTTCCCAAAGATACATGCAGAGCATACTTTCAGTGTAGTGGTAATATGATCAGAGAAGTGCCTTAGGCCACAACAATAGTTCTCCCTAGGAAGTCACAGTAAGCTCCTTCTCTCCTATAGGAGGGCTTTGAGGAAAAAGGATCCTTATGAAGTACTTTGGGTAGAGTGACTACTTGAGATTTTACTTCTGATTCTACAGAGTTTCTTATAAAATACTTATCCAAACATAGATGCTTCAGAGTAAATAAAGACTTTATGTATCATTTCAAAGATGGTAAAAAAAAAAAAAAAAAAAACCTAACAAAGTCATTGTTATATTTTGAAGAGAGTAATCCTGCATTACAATTCAATTTTGCTTCTTAGTTTAACATAGATAGAATGCTTTAATTTAAAATTATTTGGAAGATGAATACTCAGTTCAGAAGTCTAAACTATTTGACTACCAAAAGGTAGTATTTAGGAGTCATGTCAGCAAGATGGCAGAACAGGAAGTCTCAGGCTCAACTTTCTCCTACAAAAAGTTTAACTACCAGCTATCCACATATTAGAACATTCTTTTTAAAACCCTAACACCCGTAAACCAGCCTGAGCCACCAGTGTGGTATACAGAACTCAATGAAATTTGAATCAGAAGGGTAAAAAAAGTGGACTCCCTCCAACCATATCTCCTGCCTCTCCCCTCCAAGTTGGCACAGTGCCAGATGGAGAGGATTTCCCTGGGTTCACAGTTTCTATAGAAGAAAAAGAAAACCAGAGGCAGTCATCAGCTATCCTTGTATTCTAACATGCTTCTCAAGAAGCCCACTATGGTCTCTCCTCAGAGGAAACATTGGGAAAAATGGTACAGCTTGACCACCTAGGGGTCAGGTAGGAACAAAAAGTGACCAACTCTTGGATCTTCATATTATATCTGTGTTCCTGACAGCTATAGTGCTCAATCAGTAATAACAACCAACCTCATTGCACCTCCACAAGATTGAGCTTTTTGCCTTCAGAAAGATGGTGGTAAGTATGATTTAGCTTGAGCTCCTGGACTGCCAGTCTCCCTGCCCAGCCTCAGAATCCACATCAACAACCCTGCCCAGGCAGGGAGGCACATATATCCACCCATTTCTGAGAACCGAAGGGACTAAACTGCTCTGACTTGGGAAGGCAAGCAGCAGCTCCACACAGCCAAAAAGCCCACCAAATGACCCTGCTCAGGCAGGGAGACCTCACCTTTGTGCATTTTAGGGAAACATAGGGTCTAATTCCACTTGATCCTGGAGGTCAATCAGCCACTCAACTCAGACAAAATCCCACCCTATAGCTTCACCCGGATAGGGAGATAATCTCCAATTGTACATTTATAAATAGTATATCCTTGGATCTCAACTGTCTGGTGCAGTGACTCTGCTTAACCTCAGAGATCAACCTGCAGCCTTACCCAACTGCAGATTCCAAGTGGCAGAATTCCCTGGCTCGGGAATACATCTTGTGACCAACCTGCCAAGAACCCATTGATTATCCAGCAGTTTCATCTGAAAGCAGCATCCAGCCAGTGATCTCATTGACTAGTAGAGCCCAAAAAGTAGCCTCTTCTGACATCAGAGCAAAGGTAGTGGTCTAGCCAACAAGACAACCCAACAAACTCTGCCTTCCTGGGGTTTTCACCATTTGGCCCTTCTAGAGTCACAGGCTAGACTAAATAATGAAGCTCTGTCCTGCCAAAGAACACCTTTTAAGGCAAGAAGAAGCTGTCTCTTAAAAGTGCAGAAAATACCATAAGGACATAAGGATTATGAAGAATCAGGGAATCATGATATTTCTAAAAAATAAATAGGTTCAATAAAATACCTCAAAGCAATGGATATCTTGTGAAATGCCTGAAAAAATCAGAACAATTCTCACAGAGCAGTTCAGTTAACTATAAGAATATAAAGATATAATAGAATGTCTTGTGCTCTTTTGGGTAGATGCCTAATAATGTCATTGCTGGATCGAATGGTAATTCTAATTTTAGCTCTTTGAGGAATCTCCAAATTCTTTTCCACAAAGGTTGCACCAATTACTTCTTCAATCATTGGTTTCCATTCTACTGCTGCCCCAAGAAATGAGCAAGAATTGTATGGGAAAGATGGAGAGCAATTTTGCACGACAGAGGAAGCAAGTTGCTATTGTGGGAGATGGGAAAGAACATAAATAGGTAATGCATATTATTAGAACAAGTGATGAGCATTGTGGATGGGTTTGATCTCAATTTTGAGTAAGCAGTTAGAGGGAATGGTTGAAATTTAATTCTGGAGTCTGACTACCTGGGTTACGTTGTAGTTTTGTGATCTATAAAATGGGATTATGATAATATCTATTTTCTAAAATTGTAGAAAAATTCTGTAAGTTCATATATATAAAATACTTAGCAAATGCCTGTCTTAGAATATGGCTTAAAAAATTATGAGAATGGAATTACCCATTTTCCCTGTACAACTGTATCAAATGTTCAACTTCTTGTCATAATGAGAAATATCACATACCACTGAGCTCCTAAGTAAATTTGTTCAGGTGTTTTTCTTTATTTATAATTAACTCATTTTGCTCATATAGATTATCGAGTTCAATTTAATTAAACAAATATTCATTGGCCATATTTAGCAGGTAGAATCATATAGTACTTTTGTAGGCACTATGAGTGATTTTTAAAAGGGTTTAAAAAAAGTCTTTCCTCATTAAAAATGTAGTTTATTAGGGCTGGAAGACCCATAGAGACTCTTATTCTAAAGTAATTTTCAAAATCAATTTCTAAGTACTATCTGACATAAAGCCATAATTTTGGTAGTTCTGATTTTGGTAATGGAGGAGTAACTTGTACTATTATTCCAGGACATATATTTCTACAGGTAACAGTTGCAAACCATTATTAAGATTTTTTTTAAAAAAACTAAACTGCATTTAAAAACTAAAAAAAGAAATTATTTAAAGGGTCTGGAGAATGACCCAAAGCAGTCAGAATCTGGAATAAACTGTACTGGGTGAAATGCACATTTATTACATTTTCTCCCTCAAGGAACTCCCGAGTCTATATGGTGTAGAGCTATTAGTATCCAAGCAGGAAGTCACAATCTCATTGGTTTGTGGTGTCAGAGGATGGAGCTGGGATTGACAGAGTGGCTCAAATTGAAGGGAGAAGTTTTAGAAAGGATGGAGCCACAGACGGAGGCCTCCCATAAATCTACATATAAATTCACCTAATGTTTTGGCTGACTTATGAACCATGCATGTCCGGGACAGACTATAAGGACCTGAAGAAAAGGAAAAAGTAGAAGGCTAAAAGAGCCAAGCAAATATTTTAGATGAAGGGGAAACAAAGTTAGGAGTTTGAGTTTTACTAAGTTTGAAAGATTTGGTAAATGTGTTAGGCTTTGCTTGAAACCCAGACGAGAAACAGCTTGGCCAAGACTAAGAAATTAATTCTAGAAAGAGGGCAAAACTGAAACATTGAAAATTCCTCTCAGTGCATAAAACCAATCCTCCAAATTGTCAAAGTGATCAACTAGTAATTTAATTATCTGCTAAAATAAAAATCTAGCAAAGAAAGATAACAGAGCCCAGAGTTGGTACAACATATCATACACAGTGTTCAAATATAATTCAAAAATTACTGGTGATGAAAACAGAAAACTGTAACCTCTAATGAAAAAAAGAAACCCAATCAATAGAAATAGATTCCTAAATGATCCAGCAGATCCAAGGACTTTAAGGCAAAAATAATAAATATATTCAAGACTTAAAGAAAATATAGTCATGATCAGGGAACAGAAGAGAAATGGAACTTACTTTTAAAAAAAAAAAAAGTTAAGGTGCAATATCTGAAATTAAAAAATAATTATTGAAAAGGCTTAAGAACAGATTGGTGATGGCAGAATAAAGTATCAAATATGTATTACTTGAATATAGATCAATATAAATTATTAATATAAAGAACAAAGAAAAAATGTTGAAAATGTGCAGAATGATCTGTGGAACAATATCAAATAATCTAATATACTTTTAATGTCTTCAAAGAAAAAATGAAATTGCTAAAAAGAACCAAACATTAAAGTACAATACCTGAAATAAGAATAATTTTTTGGAGAGGCTTATAGCAGATTATAGGTGGCAAAAGAGAAAATGGGACAGAAATGATATTTGAAGAAATCATAGCTGAAAATATCCAAAATTTGGTGAAAAACAAAAATATACAAGGGAAACCATACTGTAGGGATTGTATACAAACTTCCATAAGCCAAAGATTCAGAGAAAAATCTCAAAAGCAGCCAAAGGGGTGGGAGAAATAGATTGCCTGTAGGGGAACAATGAAACAAACATCAGCTGATTCCTTATTATAAAGGTAGTGCCATTTCTTACATGATTAAAAAGAAAAACAACAGCTAAACCAGAATTCTATATAAAGCAAAGATATCTTCCAATAATGAAGAAATAAAGAATTTTCTGTTCTCAGCACAATTTCTACAAGAAATGTGAAAGGCACTGCTTCAGGCGGAAGGGAAATGACACCAGATGGAAACATGGTTTTACAGAAAGAATGAAAAGCACTAAAATGTTTAAATATCTGTGTACATGTAAAAGAATATATTTGTATTCTTTCAATTTTTAAAAAGAAAAACTACTTATCTAATGCATAAATTCTAACATTTTATCATGGGTCTATACTGCTTGCTAATTTAAAATATATAAAACACCATCAAGCACCTTGACCTATTCGACACTTACCAAACACTTACTACCACCTGTAGAATATGCATTCTTTACAACCTCACATGGAACTTTTATTAAAGTAGACCACAGCCTAGTCCATAAAATGAGTTTCAGACATTTTCAATAGATTTAGATACTACAAAATACACTTCCTGATTATAACATAATTAAATTAGAAATTTTTTAGAAAAATAATAAGATATCTAGAAATGAACACTTGGACATGGAATAACAGACTTGTAAATACCCCATGGTTGGAATGTCGTGAAACACATTGTAAAATATTTTAAATTAAGTTATGTAATATATTAAAATTTATAGAATGGGCTAAATGAAAATGTAATATATTTAAATTTACAAAATGGATTAAAGGAGGGCTTAACAGAAATTTAGAGCTTTTAGCCACAAATGAGAAGAAAGAAGAGAGGTTTAAAGTCAATAACATAGGTTTCTACTCTAGGGAAGTAGAAAAATATGACCATTTTAAACCCCAAAGTAGTAAAAGAAAGGAAATAAACAACAAAGGCAGAAAACTATCAAATAAAGAAACAAACTATAAAGAAGATTAACAAAAGAAAACCTATTTGAAAAGATTAATAAAATTGATAAACCTCTGACAAAATGATCAAGAAATAAAGAAAAGATACAAATTATCAATATCAGTAATGAAAGAAGATGTCATTGTATATCATACAGATTGAAAAACAAGAGACTATTATGAAAACTTCACGTCAGTAATTTCAACAACTTTAATAAAATAGATAAATTTCTTTAAAAACATATTACCAAAACTGACAGAGTAAACACAGGAAATCTGAATAACCCTGTATATAGTAAAAAATTAAATTTCTTATCAAAAACACTGCTAAAAAAAAGACAACCTTAGGTCCATATAGTTTGCCAAGAGAATTCCATAAAACATTTAAGGAAGAAATAATATTATTAAATAATTCTATATACATTCTTTCAGAAAGCCTTGGAGGTAAAAACACTTCCTGATTTATTTTATGAGACCAGCATAATCCTAATAGCAAAACCTTACAAATACTACAAGAAAATAAAATTATAGGCTAGTATTCATCATAGTTCTAGGCACAATATCTTTAACAAAGTATTAGCAAATAAAGTCCAGCAACACATAAAAAGGGTAATACCCATGATCAAGTGGGATTTCTCTCAGAAATGCAAGTTTAGTTTAACATTTGAAAATAAAGCAATGTAAATTCACCATATTACCAGAATAAAAGAGAAAAAAAAATCTGAATAGATGCAGAAAAAGCATTTGAAAAAATTTGACAGGCATTCATAATAAAAACTCAGAAAATTTGAATAGATAGGAACTTCCTCAATCTGATGAAGGACTTCTATGAAAACCTATAATTAATATCATACTTAATGATGAAAGTCTGAATGCTTTCCTTCTGAGATATAGTACAAAGCAAAGATATCTATTCTTACTATTTCTTTCAGCATTGTTCTAAAGATCCTAGCCAGAGCAATAAAGCGAGGAAAATAAATTAAAGGTCTAAGGATAAGAAAGGAAGAAGTAAAACTGTCTTTACTCATAAATACCATGATTATTTACATTAGAAAATCATAAGGGATATATAAAACAACTACTAGACCTAATAAATGCATTTAAGAAAGTCATAGGATAAATATATAAAAACTGATTGTATTTTTATGTAGTAGTAGGGGCAAATAATTTGAAAATATACTTTTAAAATCAATTTATAATAGCATGAAAATATAAAATACTTGGAAATAAGTTTACCAAAAGAATGTAAGGCCTCTATGTTCAAAATTAAAAAGGCCTTAGATTAAAGCAATACAAGTAGATGTACCATTTGATCCAGCAATCCCATTACTGAGCATCTACCCAAAAAAACAAAAAGACACTCTGTAAAAAAGACACCTGCACTCGAATGTTTATAGCAGCACAATTCGCAATTGCAAAGTTGTGGAAACAACCCAAGTGTCCATCAACACATGAATGGATTAATAAAATGTGGTATATGTATACCATGGAGTACTATTCAGCTATAAGAAACAACGGTGATATAACACCTCTTGTATTTTCCTGGATAGAGCTGAAACCCATTCTACTAAGTGAAGTATCCCAAGAATGGATAAACAAGCACGACATGTACTCACCAGCAAATTGGTTTCACTGATCAACACCTAAGTGGACATACAGGAACAACATTTATCCGGTGTGGGGCAGATGGGAGGGGGGAGGAGGGGATGGGTAGATACATACATAATGAGTGCGATGCGCACCGTCTGAGGGATGGTCATGCTTGAGGCTCTGACTCGAGGGGGTAGGGGAGGCAAGGGCAATATACGTAACCTTAACATTTGTACCCCTATAATATGCTGAAATAAAAAAAAAAGACCTTACCTCTTAAGGCTATCATGAAGATTCAAGATATATTTAATATAACTCATTGGTACTGGACTATGTGCCAGTAACTGTACCTGTTCATTCACATACATTAGCCTTACCCTTACAGCAATCTTGGCACATAAGAGATTCTCAGTACAGAGCAACTATTATTAACTAAATAATTCAGTTTAAATAGGCACTCTTTCAGTGAAATGTATATCGAAAAACTTTTCTTAAGTGTCTTTGAACCTCCTGACTATTCTAGCAGTCATAACCAAGTCTTGAGGTGAAGTACAAGAAGGCATAATAGCATTTTAGAGGGCTTTAATTTACTTCTATTTCTGACTAAGTAAAAACAACTTCAGAAAACCACCCACATCCCTCCTTTAGCCTATCCTCTTATTTCCCCTTCTTTTATATTTCCTTCTTCTCTTTTTTCCTCCTTCTCTCAACTAGGGAACGCTTTGGAGGAGGAAGAGATGGAGGTGGGTATTAGGAATAAAGAGGGACCAAGAAACATTCTTTCATTTCTGCCCTTATAGTTGAACAGAATATGGCATTCTATATCGTTGAGGATAAGACCCAGAACAGCCTAACCTGCCAACTTCAAATTAGAGTGCTGGGGTCATGAAGTATATACAGAGTATAGTATGAGATGGAGAGGATAGAACAGTGAGAATAAGACAGCATCAACTTTGAAATAAAAAATACCAGGGTTCAAATCCTGACTCACCCATTTTTAAATTGTGTGATTGGGCAAGCATTAAGTACTCTGAGTCTCCGTTTCCTCCTTTATAAATTTGGAATAATCAGAATGCCTACCTCAAATACTGGCTGGAGTGTGGGGCACGGACTAGGGCAAGCTGGAGGGACAACAGGCACTCCTGGTGCCTTTCATTTGCTAAGGGTTAACCTTCAGATGGTATTATTGAGAAGAGGTCCACTGAGGAAAGAAAGGCTGAGTGAACTTGCCCAAAAACGAGAAGGAGGCTTTGAGATTAGGGCAACATGGAGAAAGAGGAGTACGGCTGAAAAAGAAGAGATGGTTCTTTAAAAAGGGTACATTTAAGAAGTTTCGTAAAGTAAACCTTCCCTTTGCTCCCAAAATATGTAGAAAAATCTATGCTTTTTTCAACATTTTTTTTTTCTTTGAGACAGAGTCTCACTCTGTTGCCCGGGCTAGAGTGCCATGGCGTCAGCCTAGCTCATGGCAACCTCAAACTCCTGGGCTCAAGCGATCTTCTGCCTCAGCCTCCCGAGTAGCTGGGACTACAGGCATGTGCCACCACGCCCGGCTAATTTTTTCTATATATTTTTAGTTGTCCAGCTAATTTCTTTCTATTTTTAATAGAGACGGGGTCTCGCTCTTGCTCAGGCTGACCTTGAGCGATCCTCCCGCCTCGGCCTCCTAGAGTGCTAGGATTACAGGCATGAGCCACCACGCCCGGCCTTTTTTCAACATTTTAAAGATGGGATTCTGGGATTTTTTTTTTTTAGGGGAGGATAGGGAAGGATACAATAGCATACTGAGATTGGCTTCACAGAAAGAATAGAGAGGCCCAAGGAGACTGAGTTACATTGGGGTCACATGAGAATTACATAAGATGATACATGAAAGCACCAGACACATGTTATATAATCAATAAATATAATAAATATAAATATCTATTTTATAATTTATTTGAGGATATAAGTAAATATTCTCAATTTTTGGGGGGGAGGGAAAATGAAGTTCAAATAGTTTAAATGACTTGCACAAGGTCATCATGCTATTGATCCTGGTTTAATGTTTTTTCTCTTATCTTACTGACTTTTAATTTATGCTAATGATGTTGAATAAGTAGGTGGTATCCTTAGAGAATAAACTGAGTTCATTTAAAAGACTGCAAATGTTCTAAGATAACTTTTTTTTAGCAAAACAAATATACAAATGAAGTAGGTGGCATGGTCTTATTTGTTGCTCATCTTATTATTTGCCCTAGTGTGGGGCTTTACGTGCTGATACTTTGACTTTTTAATATACAGGTTTTGATCAACTGGATCATTCCAGTTCTAAAATCTGTATCCGAAGCCTCGTCTATGAGCTACTGTTCTGCTGTATCGTACAGCAGATCCTCGCCTCTATAATTTTGTTCCTTTTTAATACAATGTGCCATCAAGTAAAATGCATGGGATACAAGCCTCAATTATTGTCAGTATACTTGGGGACTCAGACCAATTATAGCGATATTTCTCTGACAGTCTCCAGGCAAGCTGCAGCTTGGAGTTCCTCAACACTGAGAAACAAAGATATTTTCTTTATGGGAGGTTTTCTAATAGCATTTGAAATCCTTTAGTTTAAAACTGCTCTGGTTTTTTTCTTTTAGCGGTGGCAACTTTTATGCTTTATATGACAACATGTATTTAATTTGTATTCTTATAATTTAATATACTAATTATAATTTAACATACTACTCACAGTGAACCTTGTTTCTGTATAACTTGGCTAGGTGGAGGAGATGATGTTTCAGCGCAGACTTACCCAGTACAAATATTAGCCTTTGTTATGTTCTCTAGCTCACTTTATTATAAATCTCCTCCCCATTCCACCTCCCTCTTCAATTACTTCCTTTCTGTCACCTCTCTCTTTCTCTTCTCATTGTCTTATTGGAGTTGATTCAAAGTGGTTTTACTTTTTTTGAAACTTTCTACAAATGTAAGAAAAAGAACCCCTACCTGACCTGATTTCCAGTGATTTTCTTTGCCCTTTAACTCTAGAGTGACAGTTTTGGCCTCTTCAATGTTCCCTCCCCACACCTGAAGAAAGAACATTGCTCTTTAACTTGTACCGTTTTATTTGAATACAACCCACTTCCTCCCTCTGAGCCAATGAGTCATTTTGTCTTTTTAAAGCGAGCCTTAAAAATCTTCCATTTCTCTTCAGTTTAAAATTATTCTCTTTGTGAAGTACTTCATGTTCTATGTGTGAAAGACACCCCATAAAACAGAGAAGATTGCCTTAACCACTCAAGGACTATACTATAGATAATGTATGATACACCAAGACTAAAATTTTGAGTTGAATGGACATCATTTATTTTTCTTCTTTATGGAGGCAAAGATTTTTGTTTCTTTTGTTCACTAGTGAATTCCCAGAATCTTGTTACATAGCAGATTTTCAATAAATATTTGTCGAATGAATAAATGATTGATTTCTCCCTCCTCAATCTTTTTAACTCACTTAATTGCCATTTGTATAGCTAATATTTTCACATTGGAATCTCTTGTAACTAAGTAGGAAATACTTATAAAAGGGTATTGAAAGTGAGAGATATATCAAACTGCAGAAAATGCAGCCATATTGTCAGGGTAAGTTTAGAAAATGCCTAAAAGGGCCAGGTGAGGTGGCACTCGCCTGTAATCCTAGCACTCTGGGAGACCGAAGCAGGAGGATGGCTTGAGGCCAGGAATTCAAGACCAGCCTGAGCAAGAGTGAGACCCCAGACCCCGTCTCTACAAAAAATAGAAAAATTAGCCGAGCATGGTGGCTCGTGTCTGTAGTCCCAGCTACTTGGGAGGCTGAGGGAGGAGAATCTGTAGTCCCAGGTACTTGGGAGGCTAAGGTAGGAGAATCGATTGAGCCCAGGAGTTTAAGGTTGCAGTGAACTATGATGACACCACTGCACTGTAGCCCAGGCTACAATAGTCTGTCTCAAAAAAAGGAGACATATTCATTTCAGTGCAATTTACAGAATTTACACTAGCATATGAAATATCTTCTAATACATATGTCAATGACTCATTTTATCTACTACTATATGATGTATTGCCTTGGTTTTAGAGTAATATCACTTTGTATTGCAACCATAATTAATTTAGGTAAGAATCTTCAATGGATGTTAAAACAAATGGATGAAAGCTTATTGCAGAACAAGATATTTACACAGTCTCAAGTATCATCCCACAAATTACTTATTAATACAAAAAGGAATTTTTGTAATTCTCTTTTATAATGGAGAAATATTGTGAATGCCATCTTAATCACATGATCAAACTTAACGTCACTATTAACGGGACAAACTGCCATCATGTGCCTCCTGATATGATACACTGAGAAGGCCATAATATTGCTTATGTAATTTTTCACCATAGTGTTTAACATTTTTTAAAAATCCAGATCCCAATAGAATAACATTTCAAATAATAAGAAAACAAGTTGCAAAAACAGTTGGCCTGTACTCTTCAGAAATGTAATGTCACAAAAGTCTAACAAAGGTTGAGGAGCTGTACCGATTAAAGGAAACTAAAAAGACATGAAAACTACATGCAGTGCATGATGCTCAACTGATCCTGAATTGAAAGCAAAACAAAAAACTCCCAACAGCTATAAAGGACATTATTGGGACAACTGGATATACTTGAAACAACTGTACATTAAATAACATTATTAAACCAATGTTAAGTTTCCTGAATGTGATAATTATATTGTGGTTATGTAGAATGTTTTTGTTCTTAGAAGAGATATGCTGGGCCGGGCGCAGTGGCTCACGCCTGTAATCCTAGCACTCTGGGAGGCCGAGGCGGGCGGATCGCTCAAGGTCAGGAGTTCGAAACCAGCCTGAGCAAGAGTGAGACCCCGTCTCTACTATAAATAGAAAGAAAGAAAT
>CAUYRT010066025.1:0-27352 GCA_963574885.1 Lepilemur ruficaudatus
GGTGTTCCGAGAACTGCTTTGTTCAAACATGGCTGAGAGAGGACCCAGTGTCCACTACATACGCCAACATGTTTGGTGCCATTACCACAATCAGGATAATAGATATAGCCAACATCTTCCAAATTTTTCTTCTCTTAACCATCTTAGAAAATGCTGCATCTCACTTTAAAACTTTTAAGCCTAAAGGTCATTCTCTCTTTCTTTTCTGCCCATGCCTTTGTTTTGAGGATGGGAGTAAATAATGAAAAGTGATAACTTTTTCAAGACTGTCACCAAAGCCTTGTACTGCACCAAGTGCTTGACTTAAGTAGCCAAGGTTATCCACGACCACTTTGGTATTATACAGAAACTAACAAGGGTCTAATGATCACAGTCCATGGTATCACTGCCACTTAAAAGACCAAAGATGGTCACTTGGCAATGTCCCAATGACCATGGCACCGCCCATACCATTGCACCTGCATCTACTGGCACAGTCACCCCCAAGCTGATTGGGAAATTCACTGGCATGATCACACACCCAACCTGTCCATGCTAGTTCTGACCTGCCATCTAGAGAAAGCTACTGTATTACATTCCTAGAGCTACCATGACAAATTACAACAAACTAGCTGATTTAAGACAATATAAATTTATCCTTCCATCAAAAAGCCAGAAGTTCTAAATCAAGATGTCAAAGGTTAGTTGTTTCTTGCGAGCTCAGAGGGTGACTATGCTCCAGGCCTCTCTCCTAGCTTCTGGAGACTGCTGGCAACACTTGGCATTCCTTGCCTTGTAGATTCATCTTTTTATCCCTCCATCTTCACATGGCATTCTCCATGTGTGTCTCCACTCTGTGCAAGTCTACATCCAAATTTCCCTCTTCTTTTATGTAAGAACATCAGTCCTCATATAAAATTTGGGCCCATCTTATTAGGGTTGTCCCTAATCCAGTGTCACCTCATCATAACTAGATTACATCTCCAAAGACCTCATTTCCAATAAGGTCACATTCTGAGGTTCTGAGTGGACAGGAATTGTGGGGCCCCTATTTAACGCAGTAGAACTACTAAATATGATGACATCAAAAAAGGTGATGAAGCAAACATTCAAAGGTTCTCTGAAGATCATCCTGGGCTGCACAAAAGACCAGGTTTCTACTATGATGTTAAAAGTGATAACTGCTTGGGCTGGCATCGCCTTCAATGAACACTATGTGAAGCTCATTTCCTAGAATGACCATAGCAACTTTACATTGTACCTCATGGTCCAGATGGCCTCCAAACAGCAAAAGCCTTATATCACCAGCCCAACACTGAGACTCTCCCATCCTCTACTGGACTCTCATTTCAGGCTTCTAAAGAAAGATAGGAGCTTGGTGATCCCCACCTTGTCACGTGCCACCAGTATCATCATCAAATCTGCAACTGTACTCAGAAGGAGATCAGGAAAGTCAGCAAGAAAAAATCAAACAACCCCGTTAAAAAGTAGGCAAAGGAGATGAACAAAAAGTTTTTAAAAGAAGAATGACTAATGGCCAACAAACATGAAAAAATGCTCAACATCTCTAATCTTCAGGGACATGCAAATTAAAACCACAATGAGATATCATTTAAGTCCAATGAGAATGTGTTTTACAAAAAGCCCCAAAACAATAAATGTTGGCATGGATGCAGAGAGATAGGAACACTCAAACACTGCTGGTTGGACTGCAAACTAGTACGACCTCTGGGGAAAGTAATATGGAGATACCTCAAAAAGCTACAAGTAGAACTACAATTTGATCCAGCAATCCTATTACTGGTAATCTACCCAAAGGAAAAAAAAGACATTCTATAAAAATTACATCTGCATTAGAATGTTTATAGCAGCACAATTCACAATTGCAAAGATGTGAAAACAACCCAAGTGCCCATCAATACATGAGTGGATTAATTAAAAAATGGAATATGTATACCATGGAGTACTATTCAGCTATAAGAAACAATGGTGATATAGCACCTCTTGTATTTTCCTGGATAGAGCTGGAGGCCATTCTACTAAGTGAAGTATCACAAGAATGGAAAAATAAGCATCATATGTACTCACCATCAAATTGATATTAACTGATCAACACTTAAGTGCACATATAGTAATAACATTCATCAGATGTTGGGCAGATGGGAGGAGAGGATGGGTATATACATACCTAATGGGTGTGGTACGCACCGTCTGGGGAATGGACACGCTTGAAGCATTGACTCGGGTGGGGCAAGGGCAATATATGTAACCTAAACATTTGTATGCCCAGCATATGCTAGGAAGAAAAAGATATATTCAATTCAATTAGAATTTACTGAGAGATTCCTTAAAAACAGAATATGACAGTAGGCACTGCTGAAAATGAAAAGATTAATAAGACTCAGAAAAGATCTTCAACAAATTCTCAGCTTAATCAAGAAGAAAAACATGTAAGGAAGCAAATCGCAGGTTCCTGGGGTGAGTTAATGAAGATATAAAGTGACACCAGAGTAGAGAAAAAGGAAAGAGAAATCATGTGGGACAGACCTCAAAGCACTCCAGGAACAGGTCCACTCAGGGTGCTTATCTGCTGTGCTTCTACCTGCAACTTACACCACTTACATCCATGGGGCTCATTTCCTCCCTGCCATCAGGCCTTGTTCAAATGTCACTACGGCCTTCTCTGAATAATACTATTTATAACTGAACCTTCTCACATACCTATCTTCTCTACTTAATTTTTCTCCATAGTATTTATCACCATATAATATACTTGCATGATATTTATTTTTTGCTCTTCTTACTAGAACATAGGCTCTGGGAGGGCCAGTATTTTTCTTTTTTCTTTTTCTTTTTTTCTTGGGAACAAAATAGAGAAAAGAGTATAATAAGCTGGGCCCAAATAATAAAGGGCTTTGAATATTAAGGTAGAAAAGTATGGAATTCATTCTAAAAGTAATGGAGACAAGAGAAGGCTTTGAGCCAAAGAGTGGCATAATTAGATCAATATTTTGAGATACTGCCCTTCATCCAGTACAGTTAGTCATGTCCCATTTCTTTGAAACTGTTATTTGCTAAATTACTCTTTTGAGCACAGATCTTTCCCTGAGCATGAGTCCTGGTTGCTTTGAATTTATGGCATTTTATTCTCCATCTATGTTTCCAGGAATACTGGGACTGGGAGGTATGAAAATATGTTCCAAGAATTAGAGCTTCCAAGATGAAAAATATGCTATTCAACACTATAAAATAAAATCACTTTTAGGATATTCACAACCTATATTTATTCTTTAAGTTTTACTTGTACATATATCCCAAGCACTGTAGTAGGAATGCAACTGGCATGTCATAGGAGCATTTTAATTGTTCTCAGGAGACCCACTATACAAAAATAACCAGTCTGACATTGTTCAATAAACTAACATATTTGTGTGTTAAAATAACTTTTTAAGTTAAGAAGTAACTTTTTAAGTTTTTTTGAAAGGTATTATTTTAAGGTAGACATTAGAATATGAAAATATCATGAGTCCACAAGCTTCTAAATCATAAAGAAAATTGGCATTTTTACACAGTTTAAGAGAACAGGTCATATTAAGTCAAACAGGTCATTATTTAAAGTAACCATTTGGTAGGCAGTTTTTCCTGGATTAAACTGTATATTTTCACAATTAACCTTTGATAGAGCTGAATTAATTTTCCACTAAATTAGTCTCAACTCAACCTAAGTATGGTGTTGCTTGACCATGAGAATTGAAAACCCTTGTTTAAGATGCTCAGGGAAGATTGAGTTGTAGTTAGACAATCCGAAGAAAGCTTCTAAAATGTGGTACTATATTTGAACCATCTTTTGCTGCAAATAATCTGCATTATGACATCCTGTATGTTTGTGTCTGCTTGTATAAGTGTCTCATGTTACTGATTTTAATATATGTAAGCTCTATAAAAGTGAGAACGTTATTATTACTTTTATGTTTTGTTTGATCTTGCTCTGTGAATTCTATACCCCTGCAACCATCTTGCCTTGTGCAGGGCACTAGGACAGCAGTATGTAATTTTTGTGGAATAATTTTGTTCTATTATTTCTTACATGTAAGTATCTGTTCCGTTTCAGATTTAGGACTTTCCTGCGACTATAAGGAATTGTGGTCACTATTTTTCCCCCACCCCAAACATGCTGAGTTGCTCTGGAAAGTATTTCCCTACCATATAAGAATTCATTTTAGTCCTCTGGAAATTTGCCTCTGCTTCAATTTCCCAATTACCAATGATATAATATATTATGTAATTATTTTCAAATTTTCATTAATAAAAATTCACTATATTCAGTGAAATGCAATGTTTACTGCAAATTTGTTCATCTTTCCCATATTCTCCCTTCCATTTTTGCACCCATGGTCTCATGTAAATCATCACTGACGACCCTTTGCCACTCTAAATAAAATTCACAACTTTCATACCCCCAGCTTCCATCTGTAAAATATAAACTAATATCTTTGACCACAACAGCCCTCTCCATAAAGCCACCAATAAATTTCCAAAATATATGATGATAAAATTAAGTTTTATATTCTAGCCCCAGCTGTTTCCTACTGCTTACCAAATATATTTCTGACCTTTTAAGCAATTTTTCTTTCTTGAGTCAATGATTTTTTCTATACCTGGGACATCATTAAATCTGAAAATCTTCATCTCCACCTCTGAAAAGTGCTTAACTCCTATGTTCTCCACCCTTCATGAAGATTTTTCCACCTCAGGGGACAGGAAGTGTGAATGTCAACCTTTACTTGTCTGCAACATTTTAAAAATAGAAAGTAAAAAATAAGCAACTTATCCTGCTAGATACTTTATAATTCACATTTATTAGATTTAATTTATCTCATTCTATAAAATATTCACGTAAGAATTCAATACTATCATACTATTAATGGAAAAGCCTTTAGTTCAAAGTCAATGTTCATTCAATGCGTCCATTCAAATGCACACATAACTTAGAATACTAGATTGCATTATGTGCAAGAAGTATTTAGTGCTGATAGATTTAGGTAAAAAAGTATGTTAATTTTGAAAAAAGATGATTGTGTTGAAAATACATCATATTTCCATTGGATGTTCCCTTCAATCTCAGAGGATGAGGGATTTTTTTTTCTTTCCTCCTATCATCAGCTCTCCACCAGAGTGGCATTCTGACTTGTTTCTGCCTTTATTTCCCTCTGGCTTTCTTCTGAAATTTCTTCACCTCTGCTCTCTTCTCCTGCCTACTCCTCTCTAAGAGATTTTAATGTCTTCTTTTGCCAAGCCCAGGGACCTTTCTCCATTGTTGTTTCCCTTAATCTCTGCTGCAACAGTTTGTCACCTCCTCTTCTTCAAACCCTTTTCAACACCATCTTCATCCTCCTTTTACTCCTTTACCTCTCACGTGTGTTCTTCGTTCATTCCTCTGCCTTTATCTAAACTCTCACTAAGAGGCTCTTCCAAGACTCAATTCCTTGACTTTCTCCCGTCCTCTGCTAAATTCCCTCATTAAATTCCAGTTTGTACTCCTGCTACTGTGCCTGACCTATACAAGGTGCTACATTAAAACCTAAGGAATAAATATGTGTGAGTAAACGGTCTCTTTCATGGTGACAGCTTTAAATAACAAACTAATATCAATTACTTTCAAATTGATATGTCATGTACCATTCTCCTTCTTAAATCCACAAATCTCAACTAGACAATTCCCTTCTTGAATGTGTTATAATTTCAAATCTGTGGTTCTAAAACCAAATATATCTTTCCCATAAAGTTAACTTCTAAAAATATTTCTACCTATTAACAGCACTACCTTTGCAGATGATTACCCAGGTTCAAAAGTACCACTTTTATTCATTTACTTATAGCACTAAAACCAATCATTTTCCATAGGAAATGTTGCACATCTATTTTCTTACTGTCTTATTGCAGCAAGACTAACTCTGGCCCTAACATTCTTACTCTTGGATCCCCCAATAAGCCTTTAGCTACAGACATTCAGTGTATCTTTCATGTCTCCATTCCAATCTATTCTGCACATCGTCACTCAATTAAATATCCTATGTATTGTTCTTATCATGGATTTCTTCTCTTTAACATCCTGAATTTCCTACTGTGCTAATTCTAAATCCTCTGCCTGGCTCACAGGTCTTTTATTATATACCTCTTCCTCAGCCATTCTATACTTGTTTACCGCTTCAAGTCATGGGAATCATCACATTGTTTATTAAATTCATTCACATGCAAGAGGCCAACATTTTCTCCAGACAGTGGATTGAATGTCCATTCTCACCTCTGCCTCTGTCCCTATGTCACTCTTCCACCTTGAATTTCTTGTTTTCTAGTCCGTTGATCCAGTTCTTCCAGGCCCCGTTCAAGTCTCCCCTTCAACAGAAGCTTTCTGTAGTTACCAGAGTCCTCATTATCTCTCTTTCTTCTGAACTACTACCTAACTTTTCATCTGTGTCCCATAAGCTGTTATATCTCAAGGTTTGTTCTTTACTACAAATAGACATGTTAGTCTTGACTCAACAAGTGGATGGTTAGTGCTTCAATGGCAGCAACTAGTCTCACCTGTCTTCACAGCACCTATCACAGTGCTGATCAAGCACATATTAAGCACTCAGTGAAACCCTGTTGATCACATACTGAATGCAGGTGGAAATGATATTTGGTATTAATTCATTTGTTTGATTGCACTTTTTAAGAGCCAGTGTTTCTGATAGTGTAGACCATCCTGGGAACTTGTTACAAATGCAGATTTTCAGGCTCCACCCAAAACCTACTAAATCAGAAACTCTAGTACCTGGACCTGAAAATCTGTTTTTCAAGCCCTCTGCTTGAATCTGATAAGCGCTATTGCTTAGAACAACTGCTATAGATCAATCATCTTGTCCTCAAAACAAGGTCTCTAGATAAAATAGCACTGGCCAATATGAATGTTTCCTGGCTTACCAAGCTTTTATGTTTGAGGACAATCTGACCTGTTTAAAACAAGACAAATGGTGATTAGCAATGTACTTTTTGTGATTCACAAAGCTGAGATGATAATGGAAACATAGCCTATTTGAGCAATAATTCTTCTAAATGAATCTAAAAGGTTCTGCTGTGAAGGTTCATATTTCATGTTTCTTTTAACTTTTGCCTCATGCCCCTTCCCCAAATTGGTTTATTGTGCGGTTCTGAAATTGAAATTTAAAGACAGAGGTTATTATTGAAAGCTCAATCTAGCTGCCACATACTTCTAAATATTCGGAAAGGTCTTAGGACTAAAATATTGGATCAAGCTCCCCACACTCCAATCGTTATGGATAACAGCCTCTTAGGGGTCTGAATAGGGGTGAAATCGAAAACAGAAATTGCAGACTCTGAAGCTGAGGACCCTAGAGAGGCTCATGTGCTCAGAAAGTTTAAGAGTAATTCAGGGACCTCAATATTGATCTGTAGCCTGTTCAGGGGCCAAAATTGCTCAAAGGGAAGCCATGAATCCCATGGATTTAGCAGTTAATCTTACTTCTGCCTAGTTGAATGGCATATTAGGGTTCTCCAGAGAAAAAGAACCAATAGGATGTATATGTGCATATATGCACATACAGGATACATACATGTGTGTGTGTATATATATGTACATATAGAAAGAGAAAGAGAGAGAGATTTTAAGGAATTGGCTCACATGACTGTGGGGGCTGGCGAAACCAAATCTGCTGAGCAGGCTGGAGCCTCAGGGAAGAGACGATATTGCAGCTTGAGTCCGAAGGCAGGTTGAAGGCAGATTTCTGTCTCGCTCTGGTGGAAGTCACTCTTCTCCTAAGGCCTTCAACGGACTGGATGAAGTTCACCCATATTATGGAAGGTAATCTGTTTTACTCAAGTCTGCTGGTTTAAATGTTAATCTCATTTTTAAAAAGGCCATCACAGCAACATCTAGACTGGTGTTTGACCAAACATCTGGGCTCCACAGCCCAGCCAAGTCAACACTTAAACTCAGCCATCACAGATGGTGAGCTGCCCGAGTCCTCAGTGATTATTACAAGGTCATTTGGACTCGCCATATAAATTTAACTGCGGAGGTACTTCTGAGCTTTCATCTCAATCAAATGGTAAGTACATATTTCCAGGTGGCAGTAAAGAAGATGGTTTGGCTATTTTGGGAAAGTTCTCTATCCTCTGGGCTAGGGCACAATCTTTCTTAGAAGACTATGAGGTGATAGGGAACATCTTCTCAATCATGGAGGTACATTAACTTTCCTGAGGAAACTTTCATAAAATGCCAATAGCTCCACCTCAGACTAATGAAACTAAAATCTCAGGGATGGGGCCCAGGCATTGACATTAATGAAAGCTCTCCAGGTAACTGCAATATGCATTCAGATTTGAGAACCACTGCACTAAATGAAGGAACCTTTCTCTGCATGTCTCACAAACCTGGTCATCAGATGAATGGGATATTGTAGTATCTGGGAAAAACGATCAGTAAATGCAGGGGAATTGAAAGGCATAGGGACTGGATCCTGAAATTCTGAGAAGCTTAGAGGTAAAAGCTTTCTCTAACCATGACTTTCCTGTATTTAAGGCTTTCCTTTGAGCCTCCCTCACGTGTTTTCTCTCCTCCTCCTTCTGCGCCTCCTCCTCCTCCTCTTAACTTTTAGAAATGGCAATGATACTGACTTAAGATTACTGGTAGATTTTTACCCTTGCTCTCTAACTACCTCTAAATGTTGAAAGAAATACATGAACCCTCCTAGCAGAGTTGGGAGACTGATGAATACTGGATTATAACATCCCAATGAGGGAGTAGGTTTCAGGGGTTTGGAAGGGATAGAAGTGAAGGATGTTGAAGGTTTGGCAAGGTTTGGTTTTCTCATGTAATGTGACTGGATAAGTTTTCAGTTTCATATAGCAAAGTGATGTCCAGATATAGTCCAGGGACCAGCAGCATTGGGACCACCTGGGAACTTGTTAGAAATGCAAACTATCAAGTCACATCTAGATCTGCGAAATCATCAGCAATCTGTTTTTTAGCAAGCTCTGCAGATAATTCTTATACATTCTAACATTTGAGAGCCACTGGTACAGAGTAAACAGGTGAATCCTCCTCTCTCCTTACCTCACTCTGTTTCTAGTCTACTTTCTACCAGATTTTACTGGTATTTATTTATTTATAACTAATTCCCTTGAGGAATTCATTATTTCATTTTAATATATTTTTAGTGGCTCTCTTAGGTTTTCTGAGCCTACAGCCAACTCATCTGTAGATTGTATTAGTTTCATGCATCATTTTATTTTATTAACTTAGGAATTAAAAAATGGTGATAGTGGACACTACTGTGTTCTTACTCATTTGTGGGAGCTTTTTAGAGTTTCAACAATAAATTTGATACTAGAATTTGTTTTGCAAAAGATAAATGTTCCTCACCAATGTTACTAATAGCCTTTTTATTATGAATCAATGTTGAATTTTATTAAATGTCTTTGGACCATCAATTAGTAATTTTCATCTCCTCTAAACTGATCATATGAATTCATAATATGGACTATCCTAGCAAGTCTAGAGTGAAGACCATTTAGACAAGGGGCCTTTGAAATATAATTGTAACTATACTTAAAATATAACTATTTTGTTAATATTTTATATTTTTGCCTCAATAGCCAAAGTAAAATATTATTTTGTGCTCAATTTGACAAGTTTTCAAGCTTTTTTGCCTTTTTCTATGATCCACAGATTATTCAAACTCTTCGGAATTGTCTCTTCCTTGAAGGCTAAAGTGAATGCGTTTCAAGCTATCTGGATAGTTTTTAGGAATAGATATTTAACAATTTCCTCAAGAATTTCATAGATATTAAACTACACATATTTCCCATCTATTTTAGCAACATTTGGTAGTTAAGAGCTTCCTAGGAAAAAAATACATTCTTATTTCAGATTTTAAAAAATTTAACATAAGTCAATAAAATGTTTAACTCCTTTGTCAGCCGGCTTTGTCCTCTTATTCATTACTGATTTGTGTGCTTGCCTCTTTTTTGATTCTTTGATAAACTTCTTAGATGTTCATCACTATGGTACAAAGAGCTCTTAGATATTAAACTTTGTACCACATTTGTCTTCTGTACAACACCTGATTGGATGCCATCATTTCTGATCACATGTAATCACATATGCTCTCCATGGTGATTTTTTGGATTCCATATGATATTTTTTATGTTTGATCTCTACCACTGATACATTTTTTACCCACATTAGTTATGTTCTTTACTTCTTCACTTCTTGTTAGCCCTTTCAGAAATCTTTATTGATATTATTTCTCCTCTCTCTTTCCTAATTCTACTAACACTTTTTCTTATTTCAATATAGTGACTTATTTAATCTTTCACTGAGTTGACATTCTTAGTATTTCTGAGAGTGTGAAGCAGCACATTCTAAATTTTTCTTCTGTTTCCTCATGTAAATCTTCAGAAATACTGTTTTCTATATATTTTCAATAACAAATTAATCTTCTTTGTTACAAAATATTTACAACAGTCCCGTGTTGTTGTCTGTGTGTGTGTGTTTTTTTTAATTCTTTTTGAGAAAGTTCATTCAAAGTCACAATCTTTCATTAAGTCCTATTTGTTTACCTGGGAAATATTCAAATGCATTCCACCTTCATATTTGGATTGAAACTTGCAATTTCACCACCATTTTATACTGAATTTTTTCATTTTCCTTTCCTTCAGTGCTTTGAGATATTTCCAACTAAGCCAAATACATTTTAAAAACAAAAGACTTCTTTGGGAAAAATACAGGTAACATCATATTTGTGGGAAAAGCTAGTTGTCCTATGTAAAATTTGTATTAATTACTCTAGTTGTATTAAGTAGAATTTTTAAATCAATGTTGAAACCCAGGAAGCTTGTAAAAGACCACAAATTTATAAATATTTGGTTGAGGCAATTTGCGAGGCTTCCGATGGCAAATATTTCAAATCATGTTATTGCCACTGCAAACTTTCTCCATCACTATACCAAAGGTATCTATGAGCTATTATTTCCTGTCACAAAAGCTGCCATTATAAAAACCAAAGCACAACAGGTGGAAAGACCCACTGTAACTCCTTTTGCAAAACCTACCATGAGTACAGGTGTGTGCGTGCCCACCTTTAAGTGTTAAGACATTAAACAAAAACTTTTAAATGTTTGAGAATAGATGTTTAATTTTACTTAAAATCAAATAAGCAGTATATAGTTGCTTGGTTTACAAAAGATAACCTAAAGATTACAACCAATAAATGTTCTGATACATACAAATAAACAGACTTCCTATCACAAAAGAAATTTTATTAGAAATCTTATTCTAAGCTCCTGTTCTCAGAATATGCTCATGATCACAGCAAAGCAGAATCAGCAAATACAAGTGTTTATTCTGAATGTATAAATTTTTATAATGTCTTCCAAAAATAAAGCTTAAATTCTAAAAACTGAAATCTCTTTATTGATATGCAAGTACTTAACATTAAACTCATATTGAGAGGAAAATTATTTATATATAAGGCTAGCAAAGGAAAACACGTAATAGAAGATGTGTCAAAGATATGGAATGTGTTGGAAGTTACAGTCTAGGAGAAAAATAAATGGCACATTTGGTCACTAGATGGCCTATAGCCAGAGCAGCTAGACCTGTAGGGGCAGCAAGGGAAGATCTTCCCCTACAGACCTAACAGGAGCCAGAGGAACCACTCTCTCCAGCACCACATGAGTGTGCTGGTTTCCACACCTCCCTGCCAGCAACAGCCATAAAAACGTTGTTACCCATCTGATAAAAACAATAGTGTAATATTTTTTTATTTTGAATTTCTCTAGCCATGATTGAATTTGAATACCTATTCATATGTTTGGACATTTGTATTTCTTTTACCATAAGTAGAATGTCTACTTACAATCATCTGCATATTTTTCTATGGAGTTGTATGGCTTTCAGTATATTAAGACATTAACACTCTTCTGTTATCTTCATTTCATTCTTCTATTTTTTCATTCATAGGTTCTAGGTTTCTGTTGTTGGGAAAGGTCTCCACTGTGTGTGTATATATGTATGTGTGTATGTTTGTGTGTGTGTTGTGTGTGCATATGTACTCCCTTGGACTTTCTTTTTTGCAGGGGACTTTTTTTTTCTACTTTAATTTTTATGTTTAGGTCTTTAATCTTTCTGAAATATTTTTTCAGGTAGTGTGATTGAAGGTCCACTTTAGTTGTTTTCTAGATGGGTAGCCAGTTGTATCAGCACTATTTATTAAATAATTACTCAATTTTTACCATGTTGTACTATGAATTTTGTCATATATTATATTCTCAAAGTACTCAAATGCATGTCAAAATTCTTGATTATATTTCTTTCTTCTATTTTTCTATTCTTAAACCAGAACTGTATTCTTATTTTTTATTATTTCTTGGTGAGTCCTGAGAATGCACTTTATGTATATTTAGAATGATTTTATTGAATAAAGAATCCAGTAGATGTCTTAATTCACATGTTAATTTGGAAGATTTACATTTTATGATAGATCTTCCCATTCAAGCTAAAATCTGGATTTCCACTTCTTCACATCTTTTTTTTTCATTAATAAGATATTCTATTATAGTGTTCTTCAAATAGGCCTTTACATCTCTCTTTTTAATTTTCTCTGAGAATTTTATAGTTATATCACATTATAAAAATCATTTTCATTTTTAAATCTAGGTAAGCAGAAAATCCTTTTGAACACTTTTTTGTGTGTCTATATATCTTACAAATTTTCTGATTAATTTTAGCCCTTTTTCATTTTAGTATCTTAAGTTTTCTTTGCACATAAGGACATAATCATCAAAAAGCTTATTTCTTTTCCCCAATGTTTTTGCTTGTTATTTTCTTTTCTTTTCTCTCTACACTTGACGATGATGATAGCTGCTAACCCTGCCTGCTTCGTAATCTTAATTGAAATTAATTTATTATTTGGCTGAAGTAGACACAATACTTTGCTTTTGGTTTTGTTGTTGTTGTTGTTAAATTTCTTTATTATATTTAAATAAATTGCTGTATTATATTTAGTTTTCTTCTATTTGTATTTTGTTTCAAATATTTTAAGTAAGAATTATCTCATTCTATCAAAGACATTTTCTGATTAAGTACATGGTCAGAGCCAATATTTGAACATTCTATGTCACTTACAATTATTCTGATTTTTAGAGTGTGGGACATATCAATTTCCAGAAAACAGCCAGTGCTTTTGCAAAGATTTTCACTTTGATCAAAGATATCTGAGTTTTGCTTTCCACACAGTATTAATCTTAGAAAATATATGCATTTCCACAGCAGAAATATACTTATCTCTAAACATGTCCTCAGTGACAAATTTTCATGATAAAATTTGTAACAGTGTTTTGATGTCTAATTATAACACATTGAGTTAAATCCCTGTTGCATTTTATGCCTCTTGATCTTAGAGTAAATTTAGTGTTCTAATTACTGGTGCTGATTCTCCTGTCTTCAAAAATATCCCAAGTAGTAATTTTCTGACTTATTTTCATATCTTCATTTGTCAGCATTGCCCACAATTAGAAAGTTGCCAATATATAAGGAATACTCCCTTCTCTCTCTCTCTCTCTCTCTCTCTCTCTCTCTCTCTCTCTCTCTCTCTCTTTGGAGCCTTCTTTCTCTTTAGTTGCAATTATTTCCCAAAGAGAATGCAGTTCTCTTGCCTCATCCCAAGATAGCAAAAATAACTTTTCCTAAATTGGTTGTTTTATTTTCAGGACTCAATGTCTTCCTAGAAAATTTTAATTCAAAATTAAACCTAAACCTATATGGTTTTTCATAGCATTTTTTGTTAATGAAAAAATCTTTGTAGTCCCCTTAAGTATGGTTACTTCTCCTATAAAAATATAGTAACTGAAGTGTGATCCCAGCTTCTCACCAAGGACCCCATGTTACTTTCTAAAACACATCAGCATTCAAGTCTCTAATGGCCTCTAGTCTTTGACTCTTTAAGCACTGGATTACGTTATTCATTCCTAGACTAATTCACAAATTTTTATAAAGTGGAAAATCTTTTGAAAGCAGGTAGACTTGGGTCTGAATCCTGGCTTCACTATTTATAAACTGTACGAACTTAAGAAATGTTCTTGAGCTAATTGAGCCTCAACTAAAAATACATGTGATAATACATACCCCTCATTTGTTCAATTCCTATTATAATAATTGAAATTTAATGAAGAAAGCCAATACAAATCCTGAGAAAATTAATTATCTTAATATTAAACTAACTGCCATGTGATTAAAGCATTTTGTACAATAAATTATTGCTGAGACTATGTCAATTGGTTGAACTTGGAATCATAACATATACTCAATTCTGTAATTATGGGAAGTATTTATCTTCTACCTGTAAAACATTTGACTTGAAGACGTTCTATGGTTTTAAATGGAAAACAATTGAGATCACTATTTCAAATTTTGATATCACCAAAAAAATTAGCAACATGAGAAAAGTAATTATGTCTGAGAGAATGACTATTTTGCTTATGTTCAGAATTTAAAATCTTACATCTGGAGATTTAAGTAAATATAAATGTTAATTATAAAACATCTATTACTAATTACATGGCATATGTCTTAGACAGTCACATGTGCATAAATATATTAACTAATCTCTTAAAGCTTTGATTACTGCTTTCCGTTTGCAAGCTCCCATAAACAAATAAATTCATTATAAGCAGGGTTTTTACAAAAATTTGTATTATGCAAATTGCCTTTGAAAATATTATTGAATGTAGATCTTCCAGGAATGTTGGAAAGATATTTTATCCACATCTTATGTGTAAGATAATTGAGTTTTAAGGAGCAATTGCATTACTAGACCAAAGTAACAAAACCAGTAAGTAGCAAGGTACCATACCATTCAGCACATACTCCTGTCAATTGATCATCACCTCATCTGTTCTTCAATAATTACCAGAATGATATATTTGTTTTCCAAGGCAACTGAACTATTATCATACCGTATCTCATAATCTCTCAGCATCCCACAGTTGATAGTTCCTTATATCTCTTCAAGAACTGAATTAAACCATATTCATTATTGCATTAATACCTGAACACACTTACAAGTTCTTCTACAAAGGCTTTACTAAACTGGTCTCTCTTTTTCCTGATCTAAGGCTTATCTTCTGCACAGATTCCCATAAATCCAGAAATACTGACTCTAACGGCAGGTAGGATGCCTCAAAGCTCTCTTTGAACCTACTACTCTCTGTCCTGACACTACAACAGAATTGGATATCATTTCTTTCTGACCTTCTAGGCTATATTATCCCTATTCAGGTTGCACAAACCTCACCTTCAATTATTCTTTATTGCAGAATCACTAAATTACAAAGTAGAAGTAAATGATATAGATCAATTAATTAAGCCCATGTTCTAAATGTACAGATTTACTCAGGCTTCTCTAGTAAGTGGAGATCCTAATTTTTTTAACAACTTCAGGATAGAAATGCCTACAAGACAACCTATTCCATTTTCATACTGCTCTAGCCATTAGAAAAATTTCTTATCTTGTGATGACTAACCTGGCAATACTTACTAATAGTAAAATAAAACATACATATTCCATTTGTATCAGCAATTCAGATTTTGAGTTGATTCTCACAGAAGCCCATAGAGGACAGGTGTTAAGTACAGCAACGTTGTGCTGCAGAAGAGCTGAGTGTGGTCATGTGTGTGTCATTGATATAGTGAATGGGCAAAATCTTGTGTATGAACCATGTGGAGTACCATGCAACAATTAGAAATAGTAGTGTGAATGTTAAAATTGTAACAAAAACAGATATTTCAACACAACTTGTGCTGAGGGGAAAAAAGTTTTAAAAATATATATAATAATAACCATTTATGTAGATTTAAAATAAGTAATTGAATAACGAACTTTCCTGGGACTTTGACAAAATGAAATGGAATATTTTCATATGAAATAACTTAAATTACAAGATAACTGTAAATGAGAAATAGGCATAAGAATGGAAATAAAAGACAAGTACAAAATTTTAAAAGATCAAGGATAGTTTGACCTCCTCTTTTTTGACTTGAATGCCCTTAATTTCTTTCTCTTGCCTGATTCTTCTGGCTAGGCCTTCCAGTACTATGTTGAGTAGACATGGGGTGTAATGGACATCAAAAACTAAAGGTGGGAGGATGGGAGGAGCGTGAGGGATAAAAAAAAATCTACCTATCAGATACAATGGACACTATTCTGGGGATGAGTACACTGAAAGCCCTGATTTCAGCACGATACAATTCATCCATGTAAACAAACAAAAAAAAAAAACAAAGAAAAAAAAGCCTTGTAACCTCTAAATTTTTTGAAATTAAAAAAAAAATAAAACACAGAAAAGAGCCATGTGTGAATAAATGATAAATGACACAAACGAGTATATTAAGCTCAAACCTTTACTCTTGAAGAAAGAATTTAGTGAAGACATCAACTATGCCCCCGCCAAACTAGAATTGCTGTAAAGACATACACCCATTTACCTAAGTTTTTGCTTTAGCAGCCACTTGTCCTTTCCTCTCAATGCCCAAAGAACTATGGAGTCTCGACACACGCTGTTGATAGACTAGCACAACTCTTAGACACACCCATGTTTTGGGGTTTTTGTCTTTCTTTTTAGCCCATCTTCTGCTAAGAGTAGCCACATAACACGAATGTCCAAGCAGGACTAATCAGAAGTCTTGTAGGAAGGATTTCCCTTCCCATAGAAAAGGACAAAAGTTCTTAAAAGACCTAATGCTCTTAATCATTTGTCCTTCTTACTTTTCCTGCCAGGATCTTGAGCAGAACGTCAGTCCTACGGAGCAACCACTGTGAAACCATATGGGTGAACGGCACTTGCACGCTTGTTGCAGCACTATTCACAACGTCAAAGATACGGAATAAACCTAAGTGTCCATCAACGGATGAATGGATAAAGCAACAGTGAGGCACAGAAAGAGAAAAGGGTACTGCTTCTTTCTGATTTCCTTTAGCACTGCAGTAGACTTACCTGCTTTCTCCAAGATTTCTTGTTTCACGTATTTTTTAAAAAATGTTAACATTAAATGAATATTGTTGCCTCTTAATTACCATTGCTTAAACACAGGGCCAAGCCAGTCACTTCTGGACCAGTGTACTAACCTCATAACTAGATTCCCTTTCTCATTAACCTATTAAAAATCCATTATCATGCATGATATAAACTTTTGAATGTGATATTTGTGGATATGTTTAGATATAAATGTAAAAAATTAACATACCAGTCATTAAGAAACATATAAAAGAGCCAGTATTTAAATTCAATCAATCGGAAAAATTGTCTTCTGCCAAGTTGTGGTCACCCAGCTTTCCAAGAGTCCACAAATTATGAAATTAATGGTAACTCTGACATCAAAAAGCCCAGACTTATTAGTAAATAAAGATTTTTATTAAGAAACTGCTATTTTTATTCCACTTTAGTATGCTCCAATTACATAGTCTTCTTGTGCTTCTCCACATAGTCACAGCACAAAGATGGAGTAAAAGATGTAGGAATTTACTTTTGGAAATTAATCAGAATAAAATCTACTGTTTTCAGTGATGTGATGGAATTACTCAGTTTCTATCCACTGCACACAGCTTTTGTATGTTAATTCAGGTACCCATCAGGCAACAGTCAATCTTTACTTTGGTGTGAAGATAATGAACAGGGGGGATTTCAATTGCACTTGATCATGGAGCGGTCATTTCAAAGCAAGGATGATCTTAGTGATGATTAGCAGCAAGAGGAATAGCATCTTCTATAGCAAAATGGTCGGTAGCCACAGCATCCAGAGCTGTAACCACAGCCATATCCAAAGGTACCTCCATATCCACAGCCAGACCTGTATCCACAGCCACTTCCATATCCACAACCATATCCATAGCCAGAGCCATATCCACAGCCATAGCCAGAGCCATATCCACAGCCGTAGCCAGAGCCGTATCCACAGCTCCCACAGGAGTTTCCATAGTAGTTGCAACACATGGTGTTGGGAAGTGAGGTTTCAAGTGAGGTATAGGAGAATATTTCTGAAGTCTGAGTGTCATCTACTCTTCCAGCATCTTTATATACTCTCAGAGATGGATGGGTCATGCTCACATGGTCCCTGTTCTCTCATTTGACAACCATTTGCCTATAAGGAACTCATTCTGTATACAACCACTTTGTTAGGAATTTATAGTTTACTTAATGCTTCCCTAAGAATTTACTCAAGCCTTCAGAGGAAATAAATATATCATTTCCTAAACACCCAAGCTTATACAACTATAATTTTACCTTCCATAATTTCATTGACCATGACATACACATCCTCAAAATATGTTTCACCTATAGATATGTGTTTATCATTCTGCTCTTTGATGATTTTGGCAATCATCTATTAAATTATAAGTGCTACTCACTACTTTTAGTATCATCATCATTTTAATTTCTTTTATTTCCTCTCTAATACTTTGTTTTTTCTATTGTAATGACTCTGAATTACTTTTCATGGATTTTGGACTAGGAATTAAGTACTTTCAATATGCTACACTGACTCCCTGAAATACTCTTCTCTCTGACAAAAAGCTTGTCCATCCCCGTTTTTGACAGACAGGTTATGACCCTTTTGTCCTTCTATGACGGAAAAAAATTTTGTCAAACTTCTTTTTTTTTTTTTAATTTTTTTTTTTTTTGTCAAACTTCTGATGGGTCAATTATATGAGGAGATAGATCATTTATTATATAAACAACAAACTTGTCCAAGAGTTTCAATTTATGATGAGGTGAATTCCTTGGCTCACAACATCTTTGTTGATGAAGTCCAACTGGTAAGTCCAATTCTTAAACACAGATCTGTTTGTGGGTTTACTCAGACTACTCTCATGTTTGTGCTTCGTATCACTGTTTCCCACTAAAATGTAATCAATCAATAATTAATACCTCCAGACAAGTGGAGTGGATGGGGAATGAGGAGAACTTTATCAAAGGACAGACAGTTTCAGTAAGACAGGAGGAATCAGCTGTAGTGATCTATCTCACAGATGGTGACTTTAATAAATAATAATGCAGTGTATATTTCAAAAATTTCTAAAAGGGTAGATTTGAAATATTTTCACCACAATTAAAGCATAAATATATAAGGTGATGGATTTCTTAATTAGCTTGATTTAATCATTCACAGTATTTTCTTGATTTTAGTCTCACCTGTCTTTCCCAAAACAAAATTTTAATAATGATACTTACACTGCTTTTGTTGACTACCTTACACTATGACATTAATAATAGTTAACCTTTCTGTGGGATTTCTTCTTCATCTTCTCTTTGACTTGACATCATCTTCTCCCATCGTCTATGATAAATGGGTCTATGGTCCATGACCTCTCTGCGTTGATACCTCTCCAACTTTGCCCTAAGTTTTCAGATTCTTGTGGCTACTTTACCCTCCATTTTTGCTTCTTACTTTACCACTAGATAATCTTGTCTGCTACCACTGATTTCACTACTTTATATATACAAATGGCTTTTAGAACTAAAATTATCTATGTCAGTCTGGGTCCAATCAGGAGACAAAAATATCACACAGTCGGTTAATCAGGGAAAGTTTCATATAAAAATTATAAACTATGATAAAAGAGCATCTATACAATATGAAGAAACTACGTGGTACTCTAAGGCTGTGAAAAATAGTCAAGAAAGGAAATACTTGGAAGGAATATTCTACTCACCAAATGTATGGATTGAAAAGTTGTTTTGCTATAGCTGAAAATACTATATTGTGCACTTTAGAACATTTGTTAAGAGGGTAGATACCATATTAAATGTTCCTGCCACTAGAGGAAAAAATAATAGAGCAGAGGAAACTTTTACAGATGATGAATATATTTATTACCTTGATTGTGGATATGGTTTCATGGGGGTATGCATTTGTATGAACTCATGAAACTATATACATTAAATATGTGTGCTTGTATATTAATTATATTTCAATCAAACTAATAAATAAAACTTGCTCTGCAGTCACTGGGCAAACAGAAGGCACCTTCTGGAGCTCAGTCGGTGAACAAGTGATGCGCATCTGGTGGTGTGGGCATTGGAGGGTCTGGGAAGCCCTGGGCTATAGGAAGACTAGGAGAGGGGGTGGGCACAGCCTGTGGAAGGGAATCTGGGTATCTGTGTGGATAGGAGCCCTGCAGAGACTCATCGGCGAAAAATCTTCAAAGTGCTAGTTTTCATGTAGAAGGGCCAAATAAAAGTTATTGCTGGGCTGAAGCTCAATGTCACTGAGGATCCAGGATATTTTGGACGCAAGGCTGGGGTGGAGCTTCACCAGATGTCTTCACACCCACACTGCCAACACCCTCTACTTCCCTTCTGTGCTGCAGGCAAACAATGCAGGTGAGCTGCTTCCTCCTGCAATGTCCCTGCAACATCCTGTCTTGAGAAAAGCAAAAGTTGCACTCACATTAAAGGAGAAACGCTTAAAGGAATCCCATCTATCATCAAAGCACATATATTGAAGGATGAATTTGATGCTGAGAGGCCGTAAATTGATACCCAGTACAGTTTCTTTTCCAAGTTCCAGAGGCTCTGTAGTAGAAATAACTTTCTCTGGCAAACAGATTGATTAATTTTCTGGCTGAGCCATTTACTAATTTTACGGTCTTTGAGAATGCCCTCAACCTGTATGAACCTCAGTTTCTGCAACTGCCAAATGGGATTAAAAATAATAACATGTATTTAAAAATTTTGTCAAGAGGCCTATGGAAAATATATAGGAAATATAAAGTTTGTAGCACATAACCTGACATACAGTAGTAAATATACACATATATCAATTAATGTTTTTCATTTAAAAATTTTCAAAAATGACCAAACATCCTCAGAAAATGAACTACCGTGTAATTACCTCAGTTCCCCTTGCCCCTGAAGCATTTTTCATGGTAATGTTTTTGTAAAAATATGGAATCAGGCAATACATCACAGGGCTTGGCTTCACAGCATATTTGGAAGCTCAGTAACCATGAAAATTCATTAAAATGACCAATACCTAAATTGGAAACATGCCTACGTATTAAATAGGGTGAAAGTAAATTTCTGCATTCCCAGACTGTCATAAGATTGCTATGTAAGAGTCAGTCAGTCTGTGTTTGGAAGTGTGGCCATACTGCAGTTGAAGATTTCTGTGTAGATGAGTAATGTGTCCCTATAAAAGGGCCCTCCTGCTTCATGAGATCATACTCTAAAAGTTCTATGAGAATCACATCATAGCAAATATGCATTTCCCCTCTTTTTACTTAGATGTCAATTTAATCTGAATGTGATTTTATCCAACTCCACACACAACTAGGCAGTAAATGCTTTTTCTATTGGAAATATTTCCTCTTCAGATGTCTGTATTTGAGACTTAAAATCATTCTGTGAAACTACCAGATTATGAATTATGAGCATCATTTTAACTAAGGAGGAGGCTAAGGGTCAGGAGAGTTCGGGTCCTAATCAAAACCACATTTCCAAGTTTTCTTGATCTAACAGGCTACCTATAATTTTCTCCAGAAATAGATCAGTAACTTCTCCTTGAATGTTTTCAGTTTGTGGCAACTCTCAATGCCCTAAATTAAACAATTTCATTGTATTGTGAAAATCTCTTGATGTTAGTAGTTTCTATGCAACCTAAGTCTCTCACAATCGCTGACGAGGAGTTCCTATTGCAACTTGAGACCTTTGCAAGCACATTTCTTTTCCTAAGTCCTACCTAGTATCTCCCCCATAATCTCTGGTGCAGCTTTTGGCTAATATCAAATATTTTTATCTCCCGCCTTCTTTTTAGGTTTAAGCTTCTGCGGATATTTGAGCAAATCTCAAAGACCTGTCTTATTTTGCTAACATAGTTGTTATTACCTCTCCTCAATTATCACGCCTTGTTTTTCTCCTGTAAGATAAGAGATTCAAAATGCACTCATCATCTCTGGCCACCTTCCAAACCTATAAAGTTATTTCTTTCTCCTCTTTCCTATTGCTTTTAAGAACATTTCCTCTTTTTTCAGTGACTCTAAGACTCATAGTCTTTGTTTAAATTATAAAATCAGTATTCTTTAAAACTCATACTTGAAAGAGGTGTTAAGGTTCCGTTAGATTTATCTGGCCCCTGTATGATTTAATTTCCTCATAAAATCCAGAATAAATAGTAAGGTAGCCCAAGGCTGGACAACTCCCTCCTGCACCAAATTCCATTTTTTGGCTCTTACGTTTAGGAAATTGAGACATATTAAGAAGTTTATCTTCTCGTAATTCAAACTTGTTGATCTAATTCTGGTTCCTGGAACCAGGAAACCAATTTTAATCTACCTTCCATATAACAACCTTTAAATATATGGGGGAAAATTAGTACCTCTCCTTGTCCTTAACACAAAGTGCTATGAGGTACACACTTCTAAGTATTCTTTCTTGTAGCCTGCTCTTCCTTTCCCCCTCCTTCTCTTGGCTTCCTTTGCAAATTTCCAAGTCTAGATCATAGCACGTACCTTCTCAACTAGTCTCATATCCTCTTAACATGGCATCTTTCTTCCTTTTCTCCACAGTCCGATCCACTCACACATTCGGGAATGGTATGAATGTGTGAGTTAGTGTTGATATAAAATGTGATACATTTGTAAATAAGAAATAGGATAAATTTGTATTTTTGTGTTTATATAAAATGTAACAAACAAGCAGGAAAGATATTTAAAAGTTTCAAGCAGAAGAGTAAATGGCTGAACAAACAATAAATATCTTAAAATAAAATCCAAGCAAATTTCAACTCCTCTATAGCACAAGGCCCTGTGTGATCTGGCCCCCACCTACCTCTTCACCCCTGCTTCTTTCTGTTCCCCTATTTATACCATAAGCTGTAGTCATGTGGATCTCTTTACAGTCCCTAAGCATGATAAATGCCTATCACGCCAAGGCCTTTGCACTTGTTCCTCTCTCTGCATGGATCATTCATGCCCTAGATCTGACGCCTACTCACGTTGAGATTTTTCAAATCCCAGCTTGTCACTTCTTCAAAGACACTTACCTGGTCTTCATATCTGAAATAGGGCCTTTTGATTTTTTTATAGCATACCACTATTTATTTTATTAATGATTATAAAAAATCATTGACAATATTTTTATTTAGTTATTTAGATGTCTGATTGGTTGTTTAAACTTTTGTCCGTCTCCGTGACTAGAATACATCCATGTCTCTGTGAGTAAAAATACAGTCAATCTTTTTCAATGTTGCATTACAGTCCAACAAGAAAATCAAAGAAGACCTAAATACATGCAGAGATATACCATGATTATGGGTTATACTCACTATTATTAAGAGGTTCATTCTCCCAAAACTGATCTATAGATTCAACTCAATCCCTATCAATATCTCAATGGGATATATTTTTTAGATATTGACAAGCCAGTTTGAATATATAGATGGATCAGTCGATATATTTTTATTTATTTGTTAAATTTATAATTAACATATAATAATTATACATAATTATGGGGTAGAATGGGATGTTTCAGTGCATGTATACATAGTATAATAATCAAAATGAGGTAATTACTATGTCCATCACTTTAAATATTATCATATTTTGTGGTGACAACATTCAAAATCTTCTAGCCATCTTGAAATAAACAATACGTTGTTATTTGCTATAGTCGCCCTACTGTGTAATAGAACACTAAAATTTATTCTTCCTGTCTTCCTGTACCCACAGTCAAAATAATTTTGAAAAAAAGTCAAGATTGAAAGCCCTACACTACCTAATATCAAGATTTACTGCAATCCTGCACCAAACGAAACCGTCCAGTATTGAGGGAAGAATGAACAATAAGTAAGTAGTGGTCAAAGGAATAAATAAGCCTAAGGCTCCACTAACACAGTAGTTGCCCAACTTTCCAGGAAGGACACAAATACTGAAGTCAGTGATGATTCTGACAGAAAGAACACAAATAATAGCAAAAACAAATAAAATTTATTGAAAAGGTAGAATTTTTTCCATCTATGGAGTGTTTATGCTTATGGGCGATAAAAAACAAAGAATAGGAGAACCAATAATTTTCATTTTGCACATAATCAGAATCAAATCTTCTGTGTTTAGGTAACATAATGGGACACTTATATATCTCAGTAAATAACAGGTTTTTTTGAAGTACACCAAGGTGATATCCAATCCTTATATGGATGCAGAGATGATCAAATGGGGCATCCTTTAAGAGGAAGTATTAATCTTAAAATATTATTTTAGAAGCATGCTCTAGAATGACATTCTAGCAGCAACGGGAAGGCATCTACTACAGCAAAATGATCAGTAGGTACGGCATCCACAGCTGTAGGCAGCCCCATATCCACAGCCATATATGAAACAGTAGTCACAGGTATAGCCACAGCCATATCCAGAGCCCCCATAGGAATTCCCACAGCTGTTTCAACACTAGATGACAGAAGGTAAGGTTTCAGTTGAGGTACAGAAGGATTCTTCTGAAGTTTGAATGTTACCCTCTACCCTGGAACCTTTACATCCTGACAGGAAGAGTCAGAGCAGACCAGTAATTTTGTGATTCATGCAAAAAATATTTATACCTAGTATGTGCAAATCACCCATTCAGTTGATAATGGGAAGACCTGGTCTTCTCATATCTATAGCATCTGCCTTAAATGAACACATTATTATAGGTTCTCCAGTTTTACTGGGGAACAATGTTTGTGTTTTTGTCACCCAGGCATTGTCTTAAGCCAATTACAAATCTAGAAGGAAAGTTTTTATCCATTAGCAAGCAGCCAATCATCTGAACAAATGATCCCAAAGATATATTTTATACAGCAAGGCTCTGTGGAGGGTTGGGCAATTTATATTTGAGAATGCATCTATTAAAATGAGCTTGACAAGTTAATTTGACTAGTTTGCTAATTACTAAATTTTATAGGTGATTTCTGCCCTACAGAAACTTCTCAATATTTCATGTTATAGAGTTCCTATGAATCCAAATGTCCATGGATATAATATTCTGATGATATATTCATTCCTAGAGCCATTCCTCAATAGATTTTTATCAACTCTAGGGGTTCATTTAGTTCATTAAACAGCTGTTGAATGTTTTATAAATTATAAATTCCTTCAGATATTTTATCTATTTGATCCCAGTGAAAATATGAAAGAGGTAGGTAACTTACGACAGAGAAATTAAGGTACAAAAAGAGGTTAAGAAACATTATTAATAATACTAAAGTCATGGAGCTTATATATTACCAAGCTCAAGTATTCATTCTTCTTTGTTACGCCACATAAAATCCCCCTTTCTGATCATTGAGTACTCAAACACTTACTGTAACCGGAATCTCATTATTTCTTGGGGTGATCCATTTCACTGTATAATTACTCTGTTATAAAATCCCCACATGCTTTAGAATCTCTCATTCATTCCCAATGTCACTTGGGGTCCTAGATGAACTCTAATTAAATATTTTGTTTCCAAGCCTCTCCATCAAGTGAGCTAATCATTACTCTCACCCTTTCATTTTCTCTGCAGAATGGTCTATCCTGGAAACCCACTGGTATGACTGGCTTCCTAATCTCTGCTAATGTGCAGATATGTAATCCTGGTTACCCAAAGCAACTACACCTCTTGCCAGATAATTTAGAGAACAGAAGAGGAAATCTGTTATATTTTTCTATTACTGCATAACAAATTATCACAAAAATAGTGGCTTAAAACAACATTCATTTATTTATTGTCTCAGTCTTCATTCATGGACCAGAAGTCTAAGCTCAGCCCAGCTGGGATCTCTGATCAAGATCTCACAGTACTGCAATCAAGCTGTCAGCCAGGACATCTGTAAAATCTCTTTGCCATATAACTTAAAGTTGCCACATCTAGTTAAGGATGACCCCTAATACTGCATGAAATGTATTTATACTAAAAAGTTATCTGTTTTTTATCTGAAATTCAAATATTTCCATCTGTGTTTTCATCTGCCAACCCCAAACATATCATAATCACAAAAGTAATACTCTGTCATCTTTTCCAAGGTGAGAGACAAGTTACAGGTCGTCCCCACACTCAAGGGGAAGGAATCATACAGGGTGTACGTTATTGGGGCCATCTTAGAAATCTGCCTGCCCACACCTGTGAATTTATTCCTTTGGCTCAATAAGTGATGGCATTTCCCCCAGGAGAGATGATGGCTATAGCAATATGGTTTTAGTATGCAGACATTTTAAAAATGCATTTCCTCTTTTCCCCATGTCTGGAAGGCTATTTCTTTTCTTATATGATTGAACAACTTCTAGTCATATTTCACCTAGAAATTTGCCCTATTTTTCACAAAGATTCCCAACACTTTTCTCTGCTTAATCTTAGTCCTGGTCCTTCTTCTGAATTCGTCTCCATACTTCCCAAACACTCCTGCAAATAACTGTTTCATAGCAATACTCTAATGTTTGTAACCTATGGTTGTTCATGCCTTTCCCACACTTTCAGAAAGCAGGGATGAAATATTTCAGTTCCTTGGTCATAGCACATAATGAAGTGTGCTTTATTAGGAGCTCAATAAATCTTGGCTAAGTGAGACTACTCATTTATCTAATTTATAAGTAGTGGTTCTACATCTTCAAGAATCACAATCTATCTATCTATCCCCTTTGCTCTTCCTCTCCTTGAGACTGCAATTTCTTTCCAAATTCAAGGGAATGTAGGAACACTGAATTTATTTGACTGCAGGGTAGTTAAATCTTGACTCCAGGTCTGACAGTCTTTCTATATCCTGAATGATGATTGGATTTCTACAAAATCCAATCCAATGATGGATTTCTACAAAATCCATTGATGATTGGATTTCTATTGCAGGCCTTTCCTTCCAGATATAAAAATAAAAAAGGTTCTGCTCTGTATTTTCCTGGTATCAGCATTACCATTTTCACAATAAATCTTCAAAGTTCAAATTCAATTCTAATCTATAGTGTCCTAGATTTTGGGAATAGAAATTGGTATGTAAGCTTCGGTAATTCCATCCCTCTCCCTAATGGAATTAACTTCCCCTTTAGTGGGTGATCCCACCTGGGTTTAAAAACATCCAATAATAGAGCACCTGATGAGGAATTCATCCTCGTTTCAGATGGTGTCACATATTAAAAAGAACTCTTTTATTTATTTATTTATTTATTTATTTATTTATTTATTTTGAAAGAAAATTGGATTAGCTGTATTAATTTTGTACAAAACAAATTTCAAAGCAAGGAAAATTATTAGTGATAAAGAGATGCATTACATAGTAATAAAGAATTCCATTCTACAGCATATA
>CAUYRT010066027.1:0-41166 GCA_963574885.1 Lepilemur ruficaudatus
ATGAGATGATATGGGCACACCTACTCTATCTTAAGTTTCTGTGTAGGAGGCTGCTTGTTCTGGGGTTGATCTAAACCAGTGGTTCTCAAAGTGTGGTTCCCAGACCAGCAGCAACAGCATCACCTGCAAACTTATTAGAAATGCACATTCTTGGGCCCCTTCCCTCACCTGCCCTCCCACAGACTCTGGTATAGGATCCAGAAATCTGTATTTTAAGGAATCTTCCAAATGGTTCTAATGCATGCTAAAGTTTAAGAACCATTGATCTAAACAATTCTTTCACTCTGCCCTCTAGCATAGACTATGTCCATGTAACTGAGTAGATTGGAAGGAAACATTTATATGAGGATAATAGGCTAAGACTCACGGGAACTACTTAGCACTTAAATGTTATGAAAGAGAAACAAGTGTTCTGTGGCTCTAGTCTGTGGTTTTATTATTAGATCTGTAGGAATGAGGGCATCTGTATTCAAGTTAAGCTCTGTAAGGCAGGGGCCACACCTGGTACATTCTCTGTTAGTTTCCCAGAATCTATCACAGTCTTTTGAACACATTTGGGACTTAATATTTGTTGAAGAATGAGTAAAAGAATGAATGAATATTGAGAATGCTTTGACACTGTAGTATGGTAGAAGCAGCACAGGGCACAATTCCAAAGTCCACGTTTGACCCTCTTTAGCTGGGTATACTTGATTGTATTCCTTTATCTACAAAATGAGATTGAAGATTCTCATTTTTGTAATGATAGGATTGAGCTACAGTCAATATTCCAGGACTCTCCCATCCTAACATTGCAAGGTGAGGGCAGATAAAATCTTAGCTCCATTAAGACTTACTTTAAGTAGCCCTTCTCCATGAGGTTTTCTGTGTTGCTATCAGTCCATCCAGATCTCTGTTTTCTAACACATTGAGTGTATTTCTCTTTCTGCCTCTCTGCTCCAGTTTTTAATGATCACTTGGCTCTAACATGCAAAAAATGTAATATATTCACACATAAGCAATTGAGAGCAGGGACTGAGATGCTTATATTATTTATCCCATGAAATATACCGTGCAATAGGAATCACACAATACCTACTAATAAACAGAATGGCATTACGTGGACTTATGAGGGTGACATACATGTGACATGTCATCAAGGCCTGGGTTTGGATCTGAGCTTAGAAGATGTATAACCCTGGACAGTGCAACTTACACTCTGTTAAGTTTAGCTTCCCACCTGTAAAATGGAAATAATACCCAACTTTATAGAATTATTGTGAGGAATTAATATGGTAACATGTAAAACTCCTACTGCAGTGTCTAGAACATAGCAGACACTCAAAGTGCAGTTTACTTTCCTTATTTTGACATTTTTCCATGACCTGCCTTACTAAGGACCCTACTGAACATGTGTACTTATTTCTTCACTCTCAGAACTTTCTATCTTTTTATAGTTGTGGCCTTCAAGATTTTCAGAGAATATTTTGAGAAAGAGATTAAAATAAAGAAGGCCGCTGGAAGGTGTAGAGTACAAGCCAGAAGCAAGACTGAGGGTAGAAGATGACACAAACTTAGCAGACTTATAAGAGATGAGGGCTGAGAAAAACTTATCCCAATGATTAGAACAAAATAATTGTCTTACATCAGAATTGCATGGAATTCTATAAGAAAGGTCATGCCCTTCTTCTACAGTTAAAATAGTTCTCTTAACTGGCAGTTATTTGATTTGATCTAAAATGATCCCATCTGACTAGGACAAAAACTGTCACAGCCACTGTTTCCAGTTAGTAAAATTTTAAGGTTATTTGCTGTTATTTAGAAATGCCCTTTGATTCTTCCAAAGAATGGGAAATGGGGGCTAGGGGAGGGTAAAGATGTGCAGCCAGCAGATGGTGAGGATACTCCTCTCTGGTAACACTCACCACATCTTGGTAGTGAGTCTTCATACGTGTTTTTCTGGTGGCCAACAGCAGAGAAATGAAAGGTAGAACAACATAGTACGTGACCGGGCAGGTCTTTCCAACCCTTGCCTTCCATCTCACTCCTCCAAGGGCCAGGGATGGGCCTCAGAACACAAGTGGCAGAGAGTCTCCCAGAGCCCAGGCATGCCAGGCCCGGTCAAGCTGCCCCATCTGCTTTGTTAGAATTGAGGAGTTGTATGAAGATAGGAATATGTTCCAAAAGAACTGCACAGAGGAAAATTTTTACAAAAGAGGTCAGAACTGGCTAAATCATTTTGTGACTGATGACAGAGAAATGTGGCTTTTTTTTTCTTATGTATTTTACTTACTCTGAAAGGAAGGAATGAAAGACATTGGTTTTTAGTTCAGGAAACAGATTTCACACAGAGCTGTAGGGTCAGGGTGAGATGAGAGATAACCTGAAGACAGACTCTTAAGTAGGAAGGGGAAGGTAAGGGCTGGGAAGCTGTTTGAAACTGTAGGCAAATATTTAAGATTTAAAATAAATCTTTATGCTTATAAAGTCATCTATAAAACAGCATTTTAACCACCCACCCCACTTCAGAACCAGAAAAAAATAGCTGTTAATAGGTGGTCTTGTGGAGACTTGTGAACCAATTGTTCAGAGGCATTGACTGAGATGAGTGAGAAATTGAACTTCCAGAAGGTGCTGGAAAGTTCTGAATGAATGGTAAGAAGTTAAAAGGAGAGTGCAGAAAGGGACTCCATATCATCATTATCAAGAAGCATTTCTCAAGGACAGCTCTGCACCTGTTCTTGCTCCACAAAACAGATATCTAACAGTAGGCAAAATCTTACTACAGAGCACCAGGTACAGAACAATACATAGCACATATGTTTTCAGGATAACTCGTGATCCAGAGAAAACTGGACTTTAAATTGGTGATTGATTCCAAAATTCTACTAAAATTCAGAAAAAAAATAGTTTTTCATTATCTTCCTTTTGCCCTTTAAAAAAAAAGTACCTAGGTTTTTCACAGAAAGAAAATGATACAGCCTAAGGTTATTCATTCTTCATAGAGCAAAATTTGTGTAATTGCTGAGTAACATACTCTAGGATAGTCTTTATTCATAAAGTCAAGCTAATTAGCCTGGAAAGTTCGATTTTTTTCCTTTGACGGTAGTTGGATCCTTTGTTTAATGCTTTTATGTATTCATCAGAGTCAGCAAATGTATTTCTTTTCTGTCTTTTTTTATTTTAAGCAATTTTAATCAATTGGTAGGGGTTAGGAACAAAGAGTCCCATGATTGATTACTAATGTCTGCCAAAAATGGGAGGAAGTATGTTAAGTATATTTTTCATACCTTACAGCCCATTCTCACTTGCAAATTTTTAAGCAAAAATGACCATACATATAATATTGTATTACTTTAAGAAATTAACAGATTTGGCAAAATGTTAAGACTTGATAAATTGGGAAATGGATACCAAAGTAGTAATTATATTAACCCACAACTTTTTGTATATTTTAAATACTTTATGAGAAAATATTTTAAAAATAATGAGTAAGAATACAAGTACCAGTAATTTAATTTCAGGTTTAAATAGCACATTTCAATTGCAGTTTTTCTCTTCGGCTATTTTTTGTTCTATTTTGTTTTATTTAACATTTCCGCCCAGGAAGCAAAGTTGTCCACTTTTGTAAAGAATGGACTTACTTTCAACTAATTTCTAAGATTCCTAATTTTTTACCTTCTTTCCCAACATATGTGTGTTTTCTCTTTCTGGAAAGATGTGCTCTGATCTCTTGATTAATATAGAGTGTGGTGAAAAATTTAGATTATAGATCCAATAATTAGTGCTAAAAGTAAAAGCAGCAGCAGGAGACACACAATCAGTTCAACTTTCAGTTGCTAGTGACCTATCCCTGGGGGGAAACAAAGCAGTTGTCTTGGCAGTTACTACAGACATCTCCACCCTAGTTGGCCCCAGTGCAGAAGTAACACTTCTGGAAAACAGTGTCTTGTAAAAAGGGGTTTTATAATTGGGGGAAAAAATACAGGAAACTTGAGGAATATTACTTATAAACCAACTGTGCTCAGAATGTATAATTGACAGATTTAACTCAGCCTTTAATGAGTGGTGCTATCTTTAATTAGTTTTTAGTCACAAGTGAGGTGCCTTGATTGTATAGGACTCCAGAACAATGAGTATGTATTGTGTTAGCATCTGCAGAGCAGCCAGTAACCACCAGCAGATGGGCAGTTGAGTGGGATTCGGTCTTCCTTCAGGATGCTCTTTGAGCACCATGAGTTACTATCTTAGAGCCTATTCTATGTCTTGTAACCAGTTAGTTCTTACTTTAATATTGTCTGGTTTGTGCCATTGTGCTATCTTTATTTTTAATCCCTTCTTTATTGATCAGTTTGGTATTCCTAAACAAAAAGCACTGATAATACTTAAATAGAAGAAAGCTTTAAAATAGTCAAAAATTTTAAAAAAATATAAAAAATTTTAAAAATAATCAAATACCAAATAGTGAAATAGAAAATAAAATTTAAAAATATACATATACAAAAATGAACTTCAGCCCATACCTCAAACTATATATAAAATTAATCCCAATTGTATTATGTTCCTAAATGTAAAACCCCAAACTATAACACTTATAGAAGAAAAGAAATAAAGGAAATGTTTGTGACTTTATGTTAGGCTAAGATTTCTTAGTTACAACATTAAAGGTATGATCCATAAGAGGGAAAAAAATGAATGAATTAGCAAATGACATATCTGATAAAGGACTTATATCCAAATTATTTAATAACATGCAAAACTTGACAAGAATACAATGCAATTAAAAATGTGCAAAATGTTGGGACACATATATGGATGGCAAATTACCACATGAAATGATGTTCAACACCATTTTTCTTAGGGAAGTGCAAATTAAAACCATGATGAGATATCATGCAGCACCTATTAGAATAACTAAAGTTAAAAAGGCTAGCCATACCAAGGGTAAGTGAGCATGTGGATGAACTGGGATTTTCACACACTGCTGGTGGTGGTGTAAAATGGTACAACCACTTTGTAAAACAGTTTGGCAGCTTCTTAAAAAAGTTAAACTTACACATACCATGTTAAAAAAGTTAGACGTACATATCACTTCTAGGTGTTTACCAAAGAACAGTGAAAACATGCATTGGTAGTAAGACTTGTATACGTAGGTTCATAGCTGCTGTATTTTTAATAGCCCCAAACTGGAAATGATGCAAATGTCCATCAGCAGGTGAGTGGATACATAGTGCTGTGGTGTATCCACACACTGGACTATTATTTACCAATAAAAAAGAATGCATTTATGATACATACAGCAACATGGATGAATCTCCAAATAATTATACTGAGTGAAAGAAACGAAACAAAAAAGTACATACTCTATGATTCAATTTATATAAAATGCTTGAATATTCAAACTAATCAATAGTGAAAGAAAACATATTGGTGGTTCTCTAGGATGGGGGAGGAGGGAATAGGGGCAAGAGGAATTACAAAGGATCAGGAGGAAATTTGATTGGGTAATAGAAATATTTATTATCTTAATTGTGATGGTATTACTATTACATATACATCAAATTTTATTAAATTGTATACTTCAAGCAGGTTAATGCAATTGTAGGTCAGTTATACCTCAATAACACTGTTGGAAAGAAAGAGAAAGGGGAAAAAAAGGAAGAAGGGGAAAAAAGAAAGAAAAAGGAAAAAAGGCAGGCAGGCAGGCAGGCAAGGCCAGGCCTGGACTTGAAATCAGAGACAGATCTTGGATCTGTCATTTACTCGCTACGTACCTGTGAGTAAATTGTATAACCTCTCTGAGCTCAGGTTCTATTCTATAAAATGAAGTTAGTTAATATCTACCCCGTAACACAAAATGTGAACCTTTTTTTCACTATGCAAAATGCTCAAGAAGTATTTGACATTATCATTAATATTATTGTTAATATTCTACAAGCTGATATAAATTATAGCAATTTGAGTCATTTCCCGTGTACTTTGGGGAGGGGGAGATGTTTGGAGGCCTTTGAAAAGTTGAAAAGTGAGTGTGAGGAAGAGAAAAGAAGCAAGGATGTTTATTTTTTGCTATGAGATGGAAAATAAAACCCCAAACTTGTTAGACTTCTAACAAGGAAACGCACTGCGGCTGCCCTCCTGTTTGGGGTCTACAGGTGCCAGCATGCAATGGGCCAACTGAACGTGGGCCACAGAGCACTGTCTGTAAGGACGTGCAGTTTCTGTGGGCCACCCCCAACGGAGAGGAATTGAAGCAGAAATGGGCAATAAATTCTTAATGCATTGCACACATTATGCATCATGTTATTTTTAAACAAAAGGCACACCACGCATTTTCCCAGTGAGCTAGAATACATTTATGTTTACCCATAGGTGGCCAACTATCGCTTGGATGACACAAAAAGCTTTTATAAGCATGAACGTGTTTATAGAGAAATTGTTTAGAAACATGCATGCACTGTTTTAAAAAAATACAGTTTCTCTTTCCATTAAACATCTACTTCTTGGCTAGCCCGGAGCGTGGAAGTAGACTCAAACACTAAGCCATTTAAAATCTAAATCAGACTTTAATAAGGGAATGTCATGTTTCATTTAAAAGCGTCTCTTCACCTCCTTTTCTTGTGCTGTCAAGTGAAAGAAAAGCTAGCTTTATAATTACATGGCTGCCTCAGCTGCAGATTATATGTGAGATCTCACGTTATTTTTCCACACCCTCCCTCTCCGTCTCCCTGTCCCTCCTCCTTCCTTCTCTGCCACCCAACCCTTCCCCACCCCGGCTTTCTTCCTTACATTTTCTTCTGAAGGAGCTGACAGAATGATGGAGCTCTGTTGATTAAGCTGCTGAGTGACAGTGGCCCTTATTAATTTAGGGGTGACAAGCAAAAAATGAAATGAAATAAAATAGATGGGTTTAGTGTGAAATGCTTCTCACTGTGGATCATCATCCCAGCCTGGCTGGGTAGAAAATTAGGTGATTTTGGTTTCCACTGCTCAGCAAAGTGTGAAATCTGATGGAACTTAACTTTGATGAATGTTTACTCTCTTGTCTGAGGTCTTTTCTCACAGTTGGTCATGTATTCGCCACTGAACACCGTGGGGATCCTCACCCCTCGTTAAGAACTTGGCAAAGGTATCAGCAGTAGAAACCACCGATCATCTTCCATACATATTTTATGGTAGCCTCTTATTGTTTTCCTAATCATGACTATTAACTGCACTGTTGATCACAGAATATTAAGTCCATGGAAATCAGTGCTGATTCCATCACATTATTCCCCAGAAATTTTCGTTGTGAGGAAGATGATGCAAAAGATCAAGGTGTGGAGTAAAGCTATATTATTTTAATTCTTTTTCCTGAAGTGATATACTTGTCTCTTTATATAGACATTATTTTGTCTATATAAAGAGATGGTTCTTGCTTCATCACCTGCATGGCAAGTGGTCAGTTTTGAATATAGGCTTTACCTGAATTAAGAAGAAGATAGAAGGGGAAGTGTTTTATAGATTCTTTATAATAATAACCAAAGAGGAATGAGAAAGGATTGGTAATTCCTTTGTGACTATAAGCTAATCCATCCTTGTATAGAAGATAATATTTTTATTTGTACTGTAGACAAAATATTAGACAAATTATAAAAGTAGATGTTGTCTTTCACTCTATTATCGGAAGCCTGTAGAAAGTACGGACCTCATGGGAGGTTCTCAGATTTAGAAGAGACCAAAGAAGTCGTCAGTTCTCCACCTGACTCGTGAATCCCTCCAAAAACCCTCCATGCCTTGCTTGACATATTCAGTGTGAAGGAACTCATTACCCCGCTGTTACTGGATAGTTATGTTAGAAAGCTCATCCTCGTTTCAGCCAAAATCAGCCTCTAAGGGTTTGACCCAATGGAGAAAACTACATTTTGAAGCCTCTGAGAATAAAGCAAATCTCCTTTGGTCTAGAAGCCCTTCAAGTTTTTCAGTCAGTTTTCATATCGCCTCTGAAGTTCTCATTTCCTCCGTCAAGTAAAATAATCCTCACTTCGTTCGCTAGTTTCCCGCTAAATCTCCTCTAGGGTCTTGCACAATTCTGTAAGCACGCTGGACCCTCAGCGAATGTTTGAGCTGACAGATTCCTGACACCAGTTTTATTCTGAATTCCACTGAGAGGCTACTGACAGCTATATTCTACTCAGATTCCTCTGTAAAGAATGTGGAAACAGCAGTGATTCCTAGGATGTTTTGATCCTGGTAATATCTATACAGGGTTGATTGTTCAACCATTCATTTGACCTCATGTTTTCTCCTAGATTGGTTGACAGATCCTCCCTTCCTTTCTCTTTTAATTTGTAACAGTGCCCAGAGAAGAATGTTTAGGAGAAAAAGGCATGTCTGTAAACCAATTTAAAATGAAAGATCTGGGAGGGAAGCCTGAGCTTTGAGGAAAATACCAGTTCTTTTATCCTCGCTAGTTGATGAGAAAAACTAGAAATTTTAGTTGTAGTTAAATTAATTTCAATTGATTCATTGATACTATTAGCCAGTTCATTTCTATTTATTTCAGGAAGGCCACGTACATCAAATGTGAAATTGTATATTTTTGTCATAGCTTTTGGTAGCATATATGACAGCAGATAGAGATGTAAAAGAATATACTTATTCCCGAATATGTTTTAAGCACTGTTAGGCTAAATTCTATCACCCCAAAATCTACATGTTGCAGCCATAACCTTCCCTTTCTCAGAATATGACTATATTTGGAGATAGTCTTTAAAGAGGTAATTACATTAAAATACAGTCATCAGAGAGGGCCTTAATCCAATTTAACTATTGTCCTTAAAAGAAGAGGCAATTAGGACACAGACAGGTACAGAGGTAAAGCCACGTGAGGACACAGCAAGGAGGAGTCCATCTGCAATGCAAGGATAGAGGGCTCAGAAGAAACCAACCCTGCGAACATCCTGATTTTGGACTTCCAGCCACCAGAATTGTGAGACAATTTATTTCTATTGTTTAAGCCACTTAGTGTGTGGTGCTTTGTCATGGCAGCCCTAGTAAACTAATGTGAGGAAGTGCTTCCAGTGCGAATTCTGAAATATGAAGGCAAACTTAAGATTAAAGAAGATATAAGATCCTATAGGATATAACTGCAAATATTTGCTCGTTAGTGATAATATCGGGGCTACTAATCTTACCCATCTGAAGTTAGTCATCTGAAATAAAAGTAGTCCTTCCCATTCAACAGTTCTGAAAGGAAAATTCACAAATCACAGTGATTAAACCATATGCTCATAACATTCTTCTCTGCTATAACTAAATTAACACAATTTGCAACACATGAATAGACCTCCTGATGACTCACTGATGCACTGTCTCGCTGCACTCATAATGTTTGTTCCAACACCACCAACGCTAACATTTTGAGAAAGGAATTTTATGCCCAAACTTCTAGTGTTATCATTTAATCAGCTTTTTTATTTGCACGTGGTCTGCCATCACGTGTAGTTATTAGCCTCTTCAAGGACTTTCGGAGGAGGCTTTTTGTATTTGAGTGGTCAAAAGGCACATCCTGAGAAATTGATCTGGGACCTAAAGAGGCATCCGGCAAGTTATCGGCAAAGACAGAACATTAATTATTATGTCAGTGCTTTTCAAACTGTGGGTGACCAACCCTCTAATAAAATACATTAGAATAGAATTGGATGGACAGTACTGGAGTACATTGACATAGTAAGGTTAAGTATCACCGTGTGAAACTTTGTTTTAATTGTATTCATTAATTCAGCATGTATTTACTGAGCTCTTACTGCATACCAAACACTGTTTTAGATGCTTGGAATACATCAATAGTCCAACAGACAAAGATCCCTGAGCTCATGGGGCTCACTCTAGCAGGAGAAGACAGGTAGTAAATAATCAGCATAGTAAGTAAACTGAGTAGTCTGTTAGAAGGTGCTCGTGCTAAGGCAAAAACAAATAAGTGGCAGAAGGTAAAGGGGATTAGGAGTTATGGTAGGTGTTGAGGGGTGGTTGCAATTTTAGGTAGAATAGTCAGGGTGGGCTTTACTGAGCTGCTGTTTGAGCAGAGACCGGAGCTGAGGGCGTGTTGCTTTCTGGGGGAAGAGTGTTCTAGGCAGAGGGAGCACAAAGGCACAAAGGTGGGAATTCCTACAGTCTTCTTGGAGTGGCAGGGAGGCCAGTGTTTCTGGAGAGGAATGAGTGAGGAAGCCACATACCCACAGGGTGAAAGGGGACCAGATAATGTAGCACTTGTAGGCTGTTGTGAGGATTCCGGCTGTTGCTGAGCACAGCTGGGAACCACCCGGGGCTCTGGGCAGAGGATTCCCGTATGTGTGAATTGTGATAGAAAATGTATTTATTGTTCTGGGTGCTTGAAGGAAAAAAAAGACTAGAAGAGACTGTGTTGTCAAGAAATCTATAAAGCTCCCATAGAGTTTCTGTGTTTAATATGTTGGGAGTAAACAGAAAGTTGCACAGATGATCTCTTAACTTTTGGAACTGGTTTACCAAACCTGAGTGACACTGTGCCTCACCTGGAGCTTTTTAAAGACCCTGTGTCCCAGCCTCACCCCAGACCTGCTAGACCAAAATGTGTATCTTTCATAAGCTGCTCAGGTGATTTTTTTTTTTTTTAATGATTACGGGGAGCATTTGCAACTCGTTGACTTTTGAAAGATCTGAATTGAGTTTCTGCCATTTCCTAGCAATGAGGCATTAACCAAGTTCCTAGCAATGAGGCTTTGACCACCTCCCTCCCTATCTGCACCACGCACAGCAGGCACTGGATGAACGTGAGCTGTGGAAGTCCTGGGGATTTTCTCAAGTGTAGCACTTTGCAAGAAAAATAGCTGATAAAGGATTCACAAGGGAGGGATTTATAAGAAAATGGAGTTCTGCCTGTGAACAATTAGTTGTACCGAAGGCCTACTGGGCCACTTGCTAACTGTGCTCAGTCGTGTGGGCCTCGTGAAATCTGTAAGCCTGGGTCCCCTTTGATCTGGCTAATTATAGTGAAGCATGAAAAAAACGTTAATTGCTTGACTCTTGGCTCCTGTTTCCCTTAGCATCGTGCTTCCCTGCCCTGGCTCAGCCTGGGCCAGCCCCTTGTCAGGCTTTTGAACACATGGTTGACGCCTCTTCAGAAACTCCACGACCGCGCTAAGAGCAGGAGTTCCGGCCTGCACGCTGCGTGGGGTAAATGAAAAGAAACATTTCTATTTACCCCATGACTCTTGTTTTGCTCTTTGTCTTTTTTTTTTTTCTTTTTAATGAAGTACCACAAATCGCTATCCTCCACAGCGGCAAGGAAGTTGAGAATCCCATGGATGGAGCCCACGGGTAAACTCAATACATTTTGAAGGAAAACTGTTAATAATTGTTAACAGGGAGGAGAGAGACATGGGGCTCTTTTAGGCTCAATGTCTAATTTCTTTTAATGCTCAGACTGTCTAAACATTGAAGTTTTCATTGAATTAGGGAGGCTGAAGGAAAAAATACATGCTATGATGTCAGGAAATACTTCCAGGCTCTTCAAACATTATAGACCAAAGTGATAGAATAAGATATGAGAAAGGATACCATTTCAGGCTGGTACTACAATGAAAGGTACATTCACATAAGAGAGATTGGAGCAGAGTTAAAGGAACCCTGGCCTGGAAACCACAAGACTTGGTTCCCAGTGCAGCTTTCAACATCAGCTTCCTGTTGCTAATGGCAGTAATCACACCACCAGTAATAACAGTCAGAAGTGAGTGGGCACCTACGATGTGCTGAGCACTTTGAGAAGCACTTCATTTTTCACCCTTATCCATGGGGTGAGTACTGTTATTGCCTCATGCCACACGTTAGGAAATGGAAGCTTAGAGAGAGTGAGGAATTTGCCCAATCAGGGCCACCCAGCAGCATGGTAGACCGAGTTGTGTATTCCATATGACTGTAGGATTCCCACTCAGAGCCTTGAGCTCTGCTGCCTCAAATCATAACCTCCCATGGTTATAGAGGGGCAGAGATGGGTTCTGGGTCTGGGCCTCAAAGACTGTGCTTTTCTCAGAAAATAAGCTAGAGAGAAACAGGGATGTGCCCCCAGGATAGTGACCCTCAAAGGAAAGCATCAGCATCACTTGGTAATGTGTTAGAAATTCACATTTTTATGTCATATCCCAGAACGACTGAAAAACAAACTCGGAGGTTGGGGCCTAGCAATCTGAGTTTTCCTAATTTTTCCAGGTGATTCTGTGACTCAAATTTGAGAACCACTGGCCTGGGAAACACAATGCAAATTTCTTATCCAAGTATGACTTATATTTAATACTATGCCAAATATTGGGTTTGCTTTTGGTCAGCATATTTAATTTATTTTGAAATTTTAGCTAATATTAAAAGGGATGTAGAATTTTTATAGTTATTAAAAAGGTTAGCATATGTTGTAAAAGGTTTGAAAACATTCCTTATACTATTCATGGGCCTTTTTTAAAGAAATTCATAATTTAACGAAGGGAACAACATCCCTGCTAATCTGTCATCGAGTGCATAGGAAGAAGCACAAGAAATGAGCAAGTGCTGATGGGAAATAGAGGGAGAATTGAGATGTGTTTGGAGAACAGTATGGAAAGATGCAAAGGGCTTCTACTTGGAGTGGGACATGGTACAGGGTGTGAAGAAACACTGAGGCAGGACCTGCAGGGTGAAGACCAAGAGAAACTGGCTTTTTCTGGAGGTAAAGGACCAAAGTGCAAAGAGAGTTTGGAAAGGAGCAGTGGATTGGTTTGGATTTTGCAGGAAACCCTTCTAGGATCCTGAGCAAAACAGCATATTAGAGGAGTTCTCAAGTAAGCATGTCATGTCAGAGAGGTGTGTGATTGTATTGGCCGTGACTGTTTCAGCTGTAAGCGGCAGAAACTCAAGTCCAAGTGGTTGACTCCAAAAAGAATTTATTGGCTCATGTCACTGAAGACCAAGGAGAGCCTGGTTTGGGGCCTGCTGGATCCAGGGAGCTCCAGCAAGGTCATTACTTATGGGTCTTCTTCTTGCCATCTCTGTGCCGGCTCCTTTCTCGGGGAGGCGCCCTTCTTGTGGTGTTAAGCGGGTGGCCAGAAGCTCCAGGCCTACAGCAAATCCTCAGAAATCTTGGAAATGTCCTAGAATGGAGCCTCCGGTTTCAGACAGGCTAGACCAGGTTCATGTCCCACCTGACATGTGTCCCACCACCCACGGTGGTGGGTAGGGCCATCAACACCCGAATCTCATGCACTAAGAGTGGGTGTGAGCTGGTTCCATGCTAAATACAACCACGGTTATCAGGAAAGAGGTGCCTGTGACACCTGGCTGCAGATGTGTCCTCTCCAAAGGGAGGAGAAAACCAAGGGAGGATGGCCAGCAAGGAAGCTGCTGCCAGGATCCAGGTACAGACTGGTGATGTCTGGTCTTGGATTCATGCCTGCAAACCCAAGAACACAAACGTTGACCATCTCTGCAAAGAAATAATCGCCGTGATTTTTAACAGAACAGTAAAAGAATCCCAGCTCACTGTCATGCCTGGAATGCAGGGAAAAGATTAGTTGGTGCTCTTCATAGACATCATGAAGTTTGGGGAAAAGGCAGCATCTAAAAATATTATCGTGGGAAGTTTTTGTAGCTGCTGGGGGGAGATCCAAGAGGCGCTGCCTTATCAGTGGCCAGAGATGTAGGACTGTGGACATTTGCTCACTACTTCTTTTATACTTGAATTCTCAGCACAGACAGCTGGCAGAGCCTTTTTGTTACCTTTGTTAAAGTTGATATTTGGGGCTTGTGTATCTCTTCTCAGCGCAGCCGTAAGCTGAGAGACTTTGGGCTTCCCAACCGCGGCTGTAGACTCTATTCAGACTTTCAATCTGTACTGATATTTTCTCCCTGATTTTGACCTTTGTAACAAATAAATCTCAGAGAGAAAGTAGGCAATATGACTTTTTAGAATTAAAAGTATCCTATGTAGACAGAAAATGTACCAATCATTGAAAGCACTTTGTCAAACAGGGCACGATTAACCAGGTTTAGCGCAGCTCTCCACAGCGTAGGTGCTTGGGGAAGGCCCTTTACCTTCGTGGAGCAGCTAACCAGGAAACAAGAAAAGTTTGCAGTAGATTCTGAGTGGGGCATTGGATAACTCTGGCCTTGGGAAAGTCACTTGTCCTAGGGAGGTCTTGAGGAGGAACCAGACTGTTATGGCAAGTGTTACAGCGGGTGGTCCTGAGGACAAACCCAGCGGCACATGGAGAGTCGGAGAGTCAAAGTTTATTCGCCGGTGGGCTCAGAGGGGTCTTGCCACCAAATTCTGATCCCCGTCTACCCGATTTTTCCCACTTTTATTAAGTTGGAGTAGTCCCAGGGGTGGAGTATCAGGTTGCTAATGCCGGCCAGGTAATAGGATAGTATTATGTTGATACATCAGGTAATAAGGTAGTTGATGCACCAGGTAATAGGTTCAGTGTTATGCTGATGAACCAGATAATAGGTTAGTTGCTGGGCTGGGTAATAGGTATTATGCTGAGGTGTGTCTTCCCTGAGGGGTGGGGGTCTCGGTGCCTGATTCGCCAAGTAATAGATGGGGGTTTCCTTTATCAAGACTACTTACCTTTTGTCCAGTGGCTTGGGAAGAATCACTGAAAGCAGAGTAAAATACTTGGAAAATAAATTAATACTAAAATGTTAAATATGCCATGCGGTAATAAAGTTTTAGAGCAAAATAGACATGTCCACTGGTGTTTAATCTCATAAACCATAGGTACTCTAGGTGGGGTTGATTTATCGTAGTTCACCACAGAGGCTTCCAAGAGGAGCTAAGCTTCACAAGTGTGTGCTAGCACTAAAATCAGTGTCTTCATTAGAGTAGTAATCATGGTAGAAGTGGGAATTAAACTTGGCAACATGACAGAGAAGCTGACATCAGAGTTATTAAATTGAAAAGATTGCCACTCAAATCAAATCAGATAATGCTATTACTGTCATCTCTGGCTCTCTCAACACTGTAAAGACGGTGTAGAAAATAAACCTTAAGTTAAACAGCAGTGGGCTCCTCCTCCCATCTTTGGGATTGCTGTCATAATCCCAGAAGATGAAATATAAAATCAAAGCAGGAAAGCCTATCACTCCTATACAAATATTACAAGTTCATTAGTCCCAAACTAATTTTACCCGTGTCTGTACAAAGTAAGAGAAAACCTTACTGCTGGAGAGAAGTACATTATGCTGGTTTAAAAAGGCACACTTTGATTGTTCTAAGGAGCTTGTTCTTGGTGCCTTTGTAGCATGAGGTTAGCATTAGGGATGGTGCAAAACTCCTGCTGGGAATTTGGTAGAGTCCTTATAAATAGGGCCATTTCTCTCCCCGAGTCGTGGCAAAGTCAGAATAAAATGGAGGTCATGTATTGAGAATAAACCCGGCCCTTTTATACCTCCCTCACCTTGGCCTTCCCCTCGTAAGGGTCAAAGTCAATGCCAGGAACTAAAACCCTTGTGGTTTTGTGATAACCTGATTTTCTACTCACTTTTGCTAAGCATTAGCATAAAACCTGACATTGTGCCCCCACTCTGCCTCTTGTGGAGACTGGAGTAAGTGGGGGTTTTGCCTTGAAATCCATTAACAGATTTTGAAAGTAGTTTACTTGCCCAAGGTGATGAGCAAAATGATCCATCACTGAATCTGCATCCCCTCCTGAAGGTAATAGTTTGACTTCGTTTTTCTGGCTTTACAATTTACAGCAGCAGTTAGATGTGGGAGAGGCTTCTGCATTTTGGATTGCAGAGTGTTATGATTTTAGTACAGAGGTTTCATGGAGCCACCTGCAGCCTGCACTTAGGAGATGCTACCAGTCCTGTGGTCATCTCCCCTGGTGATGGACCGCACCCAGGGTTTCATGGAAAGTAATGACAGCACTTCACTTGCACCGGGCATTGGAAATGCCTCTGGCACGAGCAACCCCTGGATCTCTGTGGTGGCCAGTAGAGCAAACATTTTCTAAAATGAGATGTAATTAGCCTTTTCACTAATAACAGATTGCCTGCTTTCCTATGGTGACTATTTTTGGTCCAGCCACTCATGAGGCTGTGTGCCCTTTTCTATAGCTCTCTTACTGATGAATTACCCATTCTGTTTTGTCCAGGAAAAATATCTTTCTTTGCCACACCTGTTCCTCTGCATTTTTGGAAGTGTAAATGTCATTGCATGCATGCATTTTGGAAGTGCTGGGTTTTAAAAGAACCTTCCTCGTGGTCTTGTCACATTTCATAAAATTGGTCTCATGGTCTCAAGGTGCTATGGTCTGAATGCTTGTGTCCCTTCCCCCAATTCATATGCTGAAATCCTACCCCCAAGGTGATGGTATTAGGAGGGGGCTATTTGGAGGAGGTCCTGTGGGAGGAGCCCTCGTGAATAGGATTAGTGCCCCTAGAAAAGAGGCTCCAGAGAGCTGCCTTGCCCCTTCCACTCAAGACACAGCGAGAAGATAGGCCATCACTAGACACTAAATCCATCTTAACGTTGGACTTTCCAGTCTCTAGAATTGTGAAAAATAAATTTCTGTTGTTTACAAGCCACTCAGTTTATGGTATTTAGTTATAGCAGCCCGAACAGACTAAGATGCAAGGGATCAAGTTAGCTGAGCTCTCCTTTTCCTTCTTCTTTAGTCTCTCTTTTCCATAGAGTTACCATTAATTGAATACCTGCCATGTGCCAGACCCTTATGTCTGTTACTTTATTTTACCTATATATATGCTCTGAGGGATTGTTTCTCTTGATTGTAGATGAAAAAATGGAATGTCTGAGAGGCAAAGTGACTCCCAAGGCCATTTAGCTGGTTAGTAACTGAGCCAGATTTAATCCCAGGTCCTTGCGCTCCTGAAGCCTGAACTCTTTCCACAACACTACTGGCCCCAACTGAAGTACAAAAGAACAAAACCAAAAATGAAAACAAAAACCCTTGAGTTACAGCCTGAGCTTCTCATATCCCCAGCTTCAAGCTTGGTGCCTGGCACTTAGCAGGCTTATTACAAATATTAATATAATACCCAGAAGTTTTGGCAGGTAGTAAGCAATCTATAATGTTTCAGTCATTGAATGACCATATACTTACAAAAAAGTCCGATGTGGTTGTGGAAAGGAGATACATGCAGATGGATTAACTGAATTGCTCCATGGAACACCACGCTTATCTTTTTACTCCTCGCCTCTGAAATGGGCGTAATTTCTTTTTATGCCTTTAACTGAAATATTGCAATCACTCAACGAATGATTTGAGAACTATAAAGTACGATGCAAATGAAAGGTATCATTATCATAAAGCAAACGGTAAGAGAAATTCCATGCATCATTGACTAGACTCACTGCATCCTGTTAAATGAAATCAGCGGGTCAGGGTGAGAGGAGCTATCATTCGGGAATATAGCCTCGTGCAGAGGTTCTGGGAAACCAATGCCTTGAAACCTGAATGGATTCATTAATTTGAGATATCTTTTTGTGTTAATCAAATGTGTTACAAGGTCTCAAGGCAAAAGCTAATGGACTCTCCCCTGTTTGATCCACAACATTTCTTCTGAAGGTCTGTTTTTCCAAACTTGAAAGTGGGTTGAATTCGCTGGTTTCCCAGTGCTCCCTTCTGCCAGCAGATATGCACTTGGAGGGTGGGGAAACCGTGAGCTGGGAGGGTGGGGTGCAGCCATTTCACATTCCAACCGAGTGACTGAGGAGGACATGTGGAGTGGTGGGGTGGTAGACAGCTCAGTCACACAAACAACTTTCCTGCTTCCAGCTCATGGGATCAGTCATACAAGCAATCTGTTAATAAAAATGGAAAATTCTGGACTCATTAGTTAAGAAAAGCATGCCCATAACCTCGCTCAGAAAAACATTTATTTTGGCACTGCACAGTTCTACTCTCCTGTGACTATGTCAATACAGTAAGTGTGGCACGTTGGATTCAAATTAAATCTTAAATGACTGTGGAACCTAATTCCTATTAAAGACTCCAAAGAGTCTATAGTTTTGTGAGCCATAGCTATAGAAAGGGGTTTCTGTGAATTGTTTTCCTTGTACTTTGATATTATGGGGATAATCTTTTGTATTAGCTAGAAATTGTGTATGTAAAATAAGGACATAGATTCCAATCTGGTTTTATGGATAATATGCAGAGCTGGGGTTAAGAGGATGGGGGGGTAGTGTGGGAGTGAGGGGGGAGGACAGAAGTCGGGCTGACGGGTAGAATCCCATCCCAGTGCTCCATAAGTGAGGGACCTTCTCTCTCCTTCAATCTTCTCATGTTTAAAATAAGAATATTAACAAGTCGTTAATGAGTATTTCCCCATCTCCCAAAGGGGGAAGCGAATGGTGAAAAATGATGTGAACTGCTTAGGACAGTGCCTTCCTTAGAAAGTTGGCACTCGCAATAGTCCTGCAAATGTAGCAGCGGCATTTGAGGCCAATGTGCTTCTGGGGGACTTCCTGCCTTTGCCAGTGGGTAGTTGCTTCAGCACCGTCGTCATGACTGTAAACAAATATTAATACCACCTGCTTAGGGTATTTGAATGGTATTATGGGGGACCCTTGGCAGAATCTCTTCCATGAAGCCTGAGACTCTTTGACATGGTAACGTATTTCTTTCTAATGGGAAGCCATTAACATTCTGTGATTGTTGTCTAAGGTTTAAAGCTAGGTCACCAAGTCCTTGTACGCTCACAGAAAATGTGTAGTGTTCAAACTTCCTGTGAAGTCTCACTTTGCTCAGAAATCATGCTCGCTTGCTTTTCTATATAAAAATAGAAACTTCTCACAGTGTCCTAAACAATAAGAGAGAAGTTCTTAGACATCACCGTGATCCTGATGCCTTCCCTGAGGACAATAATGGATCAACGCACCCTATGTTCTTAGCCAGGACACTCTATTGACTCGCTAACAGAAAACTGTGTCTGTTACAGAGCCTTTAGTATGTGGAAAAGTTGGGGGTGGAAGCAAATAAGATTCTTTGATCATTTTGTAGCCAAGGATAATCATTGCTAATATTTTGTCATTTCTGAGATTCCCCCCCCCCTTTTTATGCACAGGTTTTGCTTTTGGCTTAAAAATTGAGGATTATACCACCTATGTAACTCCATTCTTTGTGTTTTCTAGTTTTATAAGTATTTCCTATCTCATTTCAAATTTTCCATAAACAGCTTTTACAAGTGTAATAAAATTCATGTGGCATAATTTGCGATTCTTTTGTTAATGCTAAAGCCTTTTAGCAGTCCTACTCTATTGCAAGTAATGCTGTGATGCCCATTGAGGATTATTTTCTTCAATATGTTCCTAAATGTGGAATTACTAGGTCAAGGCTATAAGTATTTTAAGTCTCCTGATATAAATTGCCAAATTGCATTCTAGAAGACTGGAACAAACTTAAATGACCAATAATAGGGGTATGATTATATAAATTATGGCATATTTATATAATGGAATATTATACTGCTATTAAAATTATTTTAGAAGAATTTTTTTGGTAAAACAAAGCTGAGTTTATTGCTTGCAATGATAAAGAAGGATACTACCTTGAAAAGTTTTAAGCAGTATTTCAGAGTGGGAGGTCAAAGGCAGGATAATTAGGAGGTTTTTAAGGATATGGGTTAAGGTAGACCTTTCAATGCAGGGTGAGGGGAACAAGGGTTGGGGACTTTTTGGGGTCTGGTTAAGGCTTGATTAGGTTTGGTAAGGTCAGAAAATAATAGTTTACAATTGGTAGACACATGGACACTATGGTTTCAAGCAAGTCTCAGAGAGTTGATGACTAAGTTGAGCCAATTATTGTTACCAGGTTAGTACTTTCTGGAAGCTTTTAACGCATTGACTGCCATGCTAGGAAAAAAAAAAATTATTCCTTGGTGTCACCACAGGAATTACAGAATAGAATAAAAACTTTGAAAACAAAATGATCCTTTCTAATTTAATGAAAAAATTTGTTATTTTTTACTGTTTTCTGTGTATGAGTTTTATGCAACTTGAAAAATAGTTCAGGTGGTTCCCAAGGTGAAGAGACGTGTAAGTTACATATGCTTCATGAGGCCCTGGGCTCAAAACTAGTGTGAGTTAAATACAACTCACATGGCAGTGAGTGTGTTAAAAGAAATAATAAAGTTATTTGCAATTTTGTTTTTCTGGGCAAGAGTTTCTTAAAATATTCAAGTTATTTTATTATAGACAGTCACATAGTAAAGTCATATTGATAAAGATACTCTTAGTTTTTCTGATCCATAGTCAGATATATTTTCCATCACACCACTGCACTCTTAGTTCTTAATCCTATGCTTCTGTGTGGCTGGTTTCCATTCTCATAACCCTGAAATACTATGATTTCTTTCCTTCACATTGTAGCTCAATTGGGAGCAGTATGAACTGTAGAAAAGAAGACTGTTTGTCCTTTAGCTACCTTTTCCCCCAGAGAGAACAGATCTTAAGTACATTTTATTTTATTTATTTAAAAGGATAACTTTTTATTATTATAATATCAATACATGTTTATTGCAGAAAATTTAGAAAATAGAGACAAATTTAAAGGACAAAAATCTGTGATGGTTAATTGTATTTGTCAACTTGACTGGACTACAGGGTGCCCAGATATTTGGCTAAACATTGTTTCTGGATGTGTCTGTGAGGATGTTTCCATATGAGATTAGCATTTGAATCAGTAGACTGTGAAAGTAAAGCAGATTGCCCTCCCCAAATGTTCTAGAGCATTATCCAATCCACTGAGGAACTGAACAGAACAAAAAGGCATAGGAACGAGAATTTGCTCTCTGCCTGATTGTTGGAGATGGGACATTGGTCTCCTTCTGCTCTCAAACTGGGACTTACTCCATCAGCTCCTGGTTCTCAGGTCTTTGGACTCAGACTGAATTACACCACCAGTTTTCCTGGGTCTCCAGCTTGTAGATGGCAGATTGTGGAACTTCTCAGGTTTCACAATCATGTGAGCCAATTCCTTATAATAAATATCTCTAGTCTGAATATGAAGATTTCCCCCACGTACCATCATGGAGACATGGTGATGTCCTAAACATGTGCTCCTGATTCTGATTTCTTCAACAGCCTTCAGGCAGACAGTTGCAGACAGTACAAAGGATACAGACAGAGAGATGCGTAGGGCAAGGTATGGGGGAAGGGGTGTAGAGCTTCCATGCCCTCCCTGGGTGTGGCACCCTCCAGGAGCCTCCACCTGTTCAGCTATCTGGAAGCTCCTGCTTTAGAAGAATATTGACATTGTTCATAAATATAAAACTTGAACATTTTGGGGGAAAAAATTTATATTAATATGTGGTTTTTTTTAATACATACAGAAAAAAGACATAAAGGAAACAAAATAACAGTGAATACCTTTGGTTAAAAATCTGTAGACAATTTTTATTTTCTCTTATATTATTTTAATACATTCCAAAGGTTCCACAAAAAAAAATGTGTATTCCTTTTATAATCAGAAATTGCTTTCTGAAAGCATTTAACTAAATGTATGATGATGTTAAGGTTCCGGTATTCATATGAATCCTTTTGGCTCTTTTAATGCTCTTGGACAAAAATAACATCACCAATTTTATTGAGAAAGTGACTGCGAATCCTTTAGGATGTTTAATTCATATGCCCTAGATTTTTGATTCTGGGGAATGACATCAAGGACACGTCCCGCAGTCACTACCTTCACCCATTGAGATGTTTGCCTAAATCCAGTAATTCTTTAAATGGTGAGTTTGAGTCTGCATACTGACAATATGTTCATTCATTAACTCATTCGTTTATTCATTCAGAGTTGTTCAATGAGTACTTTTAGCACTTGGCACTGTGCTAGGGATAAGGGGATAGAAAGATGAATGAAAACTATTCCTGCCTGCCAGAAGGTCACAGCTCAATGTATTTTAAGAAGCACGTGGCTCATGCCCAAATTCTTGTGAAATTAATGCAGATTTCTGTCTTCTGTCATTTAAACATCTTTAATGTTGTTTCACTTGATTACCCTCTTACCAGTACATATTTATTACTTGAGAACTGCACCGTCCAATACAGTAGCCACTAACCACATGTAGCTGTTTAAATTAAAATTAATTAAAATTAAATGAAATTAAAAATGGACTTTGTTGCACTATCCATATTTCAAGTACTTAGTAGCCACATATGTCAGGTTGGACAGTGAGGGAATCTGTTTGGACAGCCAGCCCTGCTATAGATGGAGGCAGCTCTCTCCTTTCCCCTTATCCCCACTCCACGCCCTTACCAAGTCCTTCTTAGACTTGAATTGTAGCCTCCCAAGTGAACTTTGGGTATTGCCCTTGAAACTGATCTTGCACCTCCTCATCACACAGATAATCCTTAAAGAACCAGGATGGATCTGTGGCTCCTCAATTAAGAACTTTAGGTGGTTTATCTCTTAGCAGACTCTTTAAAACCTATCTTCCACCTCTCTTCTAGGCCTTCTCTCTCCACGACTTCCGCTAGGTACCACCATTCTCCATATCCCAAGCCTCTTCTGTTCTTTCTTGCCTCTGTTACCTTTCATGCTCACCTTGCTGTCAGAAATGGTATTTTCTCTCATTTGCCCAGACTAGGAATTACTTCAAAGGTCACCTCTGCCACGAGTCCTTCTTTGATCCCCAATTGTAAGTCACCTATTCCTCTTCCTTGACCATGGCTCCAAATTTGTAGCTTTCCATGGCATTATTGCCTAACCTTTTGTGTTGTCCTTCCTGCGTGTACCTTTTCCCTCTTCTATACCACAATATCTTAGAGTAGTTTGTATGTGCCATGGTAAGACTCACAGATCTGTGTTGATAAAATCTAGAGGCCCACTGCAGTCACTATCTTTATTTTAATCGCACCATTTGAGTGCATTAAATAGCAGGCTGGCCCTCATTCCGGTGGAGTTTGAGTTCATTGTCCGTTTTAGAGAGCTAATGTTTTGCCCACATGCCTGATGTAATTGGAAGCACTTGGATTTAATACTGATCTGGTTTTTGTAGGACTTCCAGGAAAATAAGCGTTCATTAAAAACAGAAGAGAATGACATAAACAATAGAAAAATTCCAAAGCCAAATGAGTAGCAATGAGTAAAGAAAAGCTGTATCCCTAGCAGCTGTCTTCTCCAGCTTTACTTTTCAAATTAAATGAATAATTAGAGCTTCCTTGAGACTTTGGGGTGTTATTGTTCTAATTGTCGGTGTTGCCAGTTCACATATCATAGTTGCAATTTTGTGGCAGATGCTTAGCTGTACAGCTAATTACACGGCCGTAGATGTAGCTGTAATTCCAGCATTAGTGACTACTGACTTGCTGTGACCATATCTTTTTATTTAACGCTCCAGCAAATCAGCATTTATTGCATCCAGTATTATGTTTTCCAGCGTGGAGATGGAGTTAGCACAGAGACTGATACACCCGGGAAATAGCCTACTGCTGTCAAAACTAGGACTCCTTCTCTTTTGGGTATCCTATAAGGCTGCGGTCTCCAACCACCGGGCTGTGGACCGGTACCAGTCCGTGGCCTGTTAGGAACTAGGCCGCACAGCAGGAGGTGAGCAGTGGGGAGCAAGCGAAGCTTCATCTGTATTTACTGCCGCTCCCCATCACTTACATCACCATGTAGGCTCCGCCTCCTGTCAGATCAGCGGAAGCATTAGATTATCATAGGAGCGTGAACCCTACTGTAAACTGCTCACACGAGGGATCTGGGTTGCACGCTCCTTATGAGAAATGCCTGATGATCTGAGGTGGAGCTGCGGTGGTGGTGAGGAGTACCTGTAAATACAGTTTATCATTAGCAGAGAGGTTTGACTACACAATAAATGTAATGCACTTGAATCATCCCAAAACCACCCCCCACCCTCTGTCTGTGGAATAACTGTCTCCCATGAAATTGGTCCCTGGTGCCAGAAAGGTTGGGGACCACTGCTATATGGCTCACTTACTCATGTACCCATTTAGATACTATGATTTTGACCACTGTGTCTTTTCCCCTATCAAGCCTTTATGGACTTGCCTCCCTCTTGGTTTGCACTGGCTTTGAATCTCTGTTCTCTTCATTCAGGGCATAGGAGACGCCTAAGCAATTACTGCATCTTTTAGGATCAGTGACGAGAAAGAAGCGAAACAGAAGAAGAGACTGAGTCCTGCACAGGGTCCTCTTAATTCCATTAATTTTTTTTATATTTTTTTATTATCTATTATTACTGTTGTCTCCAGCTTCCCAACTGCAGGTAAAGGAACAGTAGTTCAGATTTGATTTAAATTGGTACATGATCTTAATTTCATATCTGTTACCTTTTTTTATTTATAAGGACTGTTAGTTTAACTTTACTTCAGATCTCCAGAAATTGTATACTGAATTCAAAAGTTATATAATAAATTCAAATTTAAAAAGCCATAGTGTATTTCTCTATTCATTGGATATATCTTTTAAATGAACAGGAGCGTGAAAATCCATGCAATCATATTGTTTTATATATATTTTAAGATTAATGGGGAGCTGAGAGATTATTAAGTTTAACCCTTTTAAAGAAATGTTGGTTTAGGGAACTAATATACCTTGCCCAACCTCCCCTGCTCAGAAACAGCACTGGGACCCCACCTAGGCCCCCTGACTTCCAGGTCAGTGCTCCGTCAAAGAGACTCTTTAGCTCTCAAAACAGAGGAAGCTATCAGCTTTGCAAAACGATTCCTCAAGGGTTATAGCTCAGGATTCCTAGACCTTCCAATATGGTCAGTGTTTAGGTTCTAATACCGTTGTTCAATACCTTTTGCACACCACTTTTGACGTGGACATCAAACACAACTAACTGATGAGATGCCACAGAACCATCCCCAGCAAAGAACTTACCAGGACTGAAAAATCTGCTGCCAGATCTGCTTATGTAAAAGAGGAGAGCTAGGAGTCTTCAAATGATACTGTTCAGATCACGTGAGAGATTGAAAGTAAAGCTAACAAAGAAAGGAAGAGGAGCCACATAAACCAAATGGTTTTCTATTAAGGAAGTTTTTGTCCACACCCTCCAAATTTGTGGTGAAGGACATAGACTCTGAAGCAATATCTGCAAAGTCACATGTGTTGAGTCCAAGTAGTAGGTATTGATGACAGTTTATTTTTGAAACCTTCTGCTATGGTAAATATCTAAGGATATTTTGAAACTAATTAGTGCCGTTCACCGCATAACCTCAGAACCTAAAAGCACTGTCCTTGGCTTCCTGTTACTCTTCAGGAAACGGGAGCCCTGGGCCTGCCCCTGCGCACTGACAGTCTAATGGGTCATCATCTATCAGCATAAAGTACATTACAATTAACCAGCTATACATGAACTAACAAGACATAATTGCAGCTTCATTTGGTAGTGAGGATTTTCTTCATGTGGTTAGGAGGGTTTATCTAATCTGGAAAGTCTGCCTTAGAAGTTGCCTCTTTGATGGGAGAGAAGACTGTGATTTGAGGGAGAGTGAGAGGCAGGTCATATGAAGGGCAGGACTGGAAAGGAGCAGACTGCTGGGATGAAAGGGAGAGTTACCTCACCAATTATCCACTGCCTGTTCTCAGAGCTTGCATTAAAACTGTCAAAGGCTGATCTTTCACTTAGATACTTTTATAATTATCACTAAACTGATGTTGTAGTCTTTGGGGCTGCCTTGGCAAAAATATCATAAACTGAGTAGCTGATGAACAACATGTATTGCTCACTGTTCTGGAGGCTGGGAAGTCCAAGATCAAGGTGCTGGCAGATTTTGGGTTTGGTAAATGTCCTTTCCTTGTAGACCGTGCCTTCTCGCTATGTCCTTACAGGGTGGAAGGGACAAACAAGCTCCCTCAGGCCTCCATTATAAGGGCGCTGATGCCATTCATGAAGGTAGAACTCTTATGACCTAAGCATCTCCCAAAGGCCCCACCTTTTTATACCATCCCATTAGGGGGTAGGTTTCAGCATATGAATTTCAAGGGACACACACATTCATACCGTAGCACTGGATGCGATTTTTAAAAAATTGATCTTCTTCTTGTTCCTCCCTGGGGCAAATAGCAAAAGCAATTAAAGAACATATTTCTTTTGATGTCACCTAAAGCCTTGCCCAGAAAATAACCTGAATGCACTCTACCATGCAAAGTCCCTGACGTAATTCTATGGATCATATATATTACATTGATGTGGGAATTTGCTAACTGTTGTCAAATGCTTTTAAAGCATAAAAGCACTTTCAAAGCCCGATATGATTAATTCATAAAACCCTTCAGTGAGGTATGTAGGTGCTGAGCCTTATTATTGTTGTTGTCATTATCTTTCTTATTTCACAGTTGGACACACTAAAACGCGGGAAGGTTAAGTGCTTTAGCCAAGGTCACTTAGGAAACCCTTGATGCAGCTAGAGCAGGACTGGAGAGTTCTAGGCTGAAGCATGATCCTTTGTCTACTAAAAATGGAGAGATTGTTCTTTTGTCTACTAAAAATCAAGCCCAAAAGGCACTATAAAGTTTTGAAAATTCAGGAATCTCTATTCTATCTCTATTTGTTTCTTGAATAATGTCAGAGGGGCATGTAATATTACCCAAATTAACTAATGGTGCATTTATCCTTTTTAACAATTTTTAGAAGAAATGTTTTCCAGAGTGGCTCCTTTTGTCTGCATGATAGTTTCTAAGAGCTCTTAAGACTGTATGTGTAGCTGATGAGAAACTGCTCACGTTTCATTTATCAGTGAGTTAACTTACATCTTCTTTTGGATAAAAAGGGTAAATTTGCATTTGATTGAGTTGAGTTTTGACCCTGGTGCAAGCTGTGGCTGTCTCAGAAGATAGCAGCATTTGTACTGAAGTCTCTGTCACATGCTGATTAAGTACCACGGAATGAATTAACAGGAATATTCAAACACTTTTTAGGCGTCTTTTTAAAAGCAAAGACACAGTTTCAGTCTTTTCTTTAGGGCTACCCACTTGTTCTAAATTATTGAAGCAGAGTGATCCAGCAAGGAACTAAACTATTTTCTTTTGACATTAGACACCCTGATCCATTAGCATTTTCTTCTATTCTAGAAAAGGGGCTCAAAGTGACCTCTGCTTTTCAAGCTGGTAAGATTGCACTTCCCTTTGCAGTGACAGACTGCAATGCCTGTCTTACTGGCAAATCTATCATTAGAGTGGAACAAGACACCCTGACCGCAGTCATGCGTTGGCAGTAATGCTTAGTAACCGCTTGGGATGATACGGTTTATACTCCTGCGTCTGTTCCTACTGGTGACCTGCAGTTGCCATAGTTTGCCTCAAAGATTTCTGGTGTGTGGGGCCCCTGGGACAGGTTTGTATGTGTCCCACCCATTCATAGGTGATAGCACGGGGCTGCAGTACAGTTTTCAAGATATTGTATTAGCTGACCCCAGTCTGTACTGTTGGTAGCAAAAGCACTAGTATCACCCCCACACAGCAACTGCATTGCTGCAGCTAGCCCTTCTGTGGAAACAAAAATGACGCTAAGGAAAGCAAAAGTCCCCTATCGAAATGGAGACTCAATCAATAGCGGTTATTGTGTACTCCGCTGGAAACTGAGTGATGTAAAAATATGGAAATGCTAGGTGTTGTCCCACTAAAAATTCCAGTCCTACTCTCCAGTGGATGCTTGTAGTCTCACTAAGAGAGTAAGACCTGTAAATGGTGACATCCGACATTGAGAAAGCTGTGTGGCGTGGGTTTGGGGTCAGCCACTCTTGGGTTCACCCCTCACTGACTCAGCCAACCGTGTGGCCTAGAACAGGTTATTTAGCCCTGAGCCTTGGTGTGTTTTATCATAACATGGGAGTGATAATACTTATCTTGGAGGGTTGTTGCAAGGATTGGAAACATTGCTTGTAAGGTGCCTTAGATGGGCTAGAACTTAGTAAAAGATCAATTAATGCCTATTATTATTATTACTAACTATAACAATGGCACAAGTCAGTACATGCTAAGTGCCAAATCAGTGGTACAAGTATTAATGCTATAGGAGGTCAAAGCAAATTAAATTTCTTTCACTACAATTTCTAGATTCAAAAAATTGGGATCATTTATCATGTCCTTCAGTAACATCCTGATTTCTTTTGTTTTCCGAAAACGTACATATTTTCAAAGCTGCTGTCGTATCAACTAGCTCTTGATTATTCACAGTGGTGGAAGCCAAGAAACACATAAATAATTGAAATTCCAAGGTAGAACACTGGGAAATCTTATTTTAGTCTGTTTCCTACTGCAGCCTTGCATTTGCCAGCATTCTACCAGAAATCTAGAGGAGCTGGTTTTTATCTTCCTTCTATTTGTTTCCCATTCACTTATGGTGTTGAAATGACTAAATGATGGCTGTCAGACAGGAGATGAAAAGGTTTCCCTTGAATCATTTTTGAAGTAAATAAGTAATTGTAGAATACTTGAAAATGGCTGAACCCATTTCTCTGAATCTGATATACAAATAAAATTTTCAGAAAGCATTAAAATGTGTCCAGGTCATTGTTCAGATGGAAAATAGTGGTGTTGATAGTTCAAACCATGAGATATATGCCAAAACATTCCTGTTTGTGTTTTATATGCAATGTAGTTTTTCCTGCTGATTTGTCTTCCTTCATATTTTGCTTAATCTGATATTAAAGGTAGTTGGAATTCCCTGAGTGGTCACTGGATAATGAGGGCAGAGTGAGCTTCGAGCATCTGAGGTCTCCGAAGAAACCTTTCTGAAATTAAAATGAGGCCATAGAAAATCCATAGTTTACAAGTGGATAACTGAGAATTGTCTATAGATGAAAACCATTACGTTCGGACGTTTGTTTTCATCATGGTAAATAACAGTAAGTTCCCTCTGGCTATACAAGGAAGGGAGAAAAAGTCCATGAGTCATTCTGAAGGTAGAAAGGTGGTAGGCAGCCACATATACAAATATTTAGGGAATGTGTCTACCACCCTCGGGCTTATACTCCTCATTTTGATGTTTACCGCCCTCCACTCACGTGAAAACCATTGCATATAATGTAAGATATTGCTGAGAGTGGTTTATTATACATGTAAACGAAGTGACGTCTGAAACTACCCAGTATATAAAACCCTCACAACTGACTACAGCCTCCTGCTTAGACCCTTGGTTCTTTTAGAGGGAGTTCAGCTTAATGGAGGGGAATTAAAAAGAAAAATAAATCATCCCTGAACATGAGGGGAGGGAGGAAAAAGGTAAAGAGAGGGGAGTGAAGGAAAGAAAGAGGGAGGTGCTGTCAGTTTTTCCATCAGTGGCTGGTTTTCCCCAGGAGAATCCACGCTGTTTATGAATCAAGATCATATATTCATTGAAGAAATGGCTTTTCTGATCAGCCGGGGTTTTCTCTCATTAAATTCTCCTAACAACTGCAGCAAACTAAAGAGACATCAAGCATGACTCCAAAGTTGAGAGCTAGAACAATGGCTGGATGGTGGTGCCAATTCTGATGAGTGCTAAGAGAGGAACTCATTTTAGGGAGAAAGAATATGGATATGGGAATCAACAGCTCATTCTGGCCATGACTTCTTGGATGTGAAGTGCTTACTAAGCAATTGGCCTACTAAACAGAGAGTGTTAGGAGGAGCCAATCCTGTGATTGTCCTCCTCTAAGCGAATCTTCTAAACTGAGAAAAATGACATATTAGTCAACTAAGAAGGTAAGTAGTACTTCTTGTGGTCCTAATAATTAATATCCTACTTCCTTATGGAATGCCAGGTTTTATACTATCTTAAATATCTAAAGTCTCTCATATATATGTAAAAGGCAACATGAGCTCAGCGAAATTCAAGCTATCCCATTCCCATGGCAGGGACAGGGTGGTAGATACTCAAAAGCAAGTGCTGGCTGAATATCTCAGCCACTGCCCACTGCTCAGTCAATAAACTATTTACATTGGTGACTCTATCTTCTTTCTCTATGCATTGATTTTTGGTGCTTTTGTAAACTCCTAAATTGGGGCTGCTTGGATTCTGAAACCAGTGAAGAAAGCTGCATTAGTATTTCATCTTTGAAAAATTAAAGTAAAAAGAATCTATACCAATATACTGTGTTTCATCATATCATGAAATACCTTTGCCTGAAGCAGAATTGGATGAAAAGCAGGAGGATGTGGTTTTGTAAAAAAAATATTACAAGGCAGGAGTTTGGAATAATCTAGACCAATTGTTTTTGTATGTGTGACATTTTTATGTTAGACTTGAAATGGGGAGCAAAGAAAAGTTGCATTTTCTGGGTGAGCTCCAAAGGCACAATATTGGTGCAGTTTCTCAAGTCCTTGCTCCAGGCATAACCCCAAAAAGGGACAAGGAGGGGTGCACGTTTGACAGCTGTAACAGAGCAGAGATTATGCCACAAAAATTTTTCCTCTTTTTAATATGTGTTCAAATAAGTCTCTTATGTAACATTACGATTTAAAAAATTTTCAAATATGTTCCCAGTGTGGTTTTAAGTCTCATTCAAAGAGTAATTTTTTTATTATGAATATATGTTCGCTATAGAAGAAACTTTGGAAAATACAAAAAAAAAGGGTTGTAACAGTAAAATAAAATTTAACAATAATCCAAGCCATCCACGATTCCTGCTAAAACTGGGAAGATAAAATAAGGAAGCTCCTTCATCCACCCTCTCCCACGTCTGCCTGCAAATGTCCCGTGTACCCTTCCTTTTTGTCACCATGGATGAAGAGCAGTCCCTCCATGTGAGCCCTGTAACTAATCCCTTGTCTTTTAAATCTCCCACCTTTAATGAAACTACATTTCCGTCCACCTCCTTCCGCTTTGCTGGCTTTCACACAGTTGGGTTTTCTGTATTTATTTGCTGTCTGTACTTACTCCCTCTGATTCTTTCCTCATCCTGCTCCAAAGGGTCTTCTTCCCCCTCGCTGTCCTAAAACTGTCATTGTCCAGGTTACCTCAGTGTTGCCAAATCCAATGAATGGTTAATTCTCTGTCCCATTTTACCAAACCTCTGTGCAGGATTTGACACTGTTGATTAGTTCTCCTTCTGAAATAGTGTTTCTGTTCATCTTCCATGACATCATGTCTAACTACTTTCTTGACAACTCACCAGCTATTCTTATCTTTCTATGCATGACCTGTTAATTTGGGCGGGGATTGTTCTTCTCAAATATTCTCTGTTTACACTTGCTTTTGATGTGCTTCCATCAAGAACTATTCTCTACATGGCAATAATTCCCAAGTTTTTTGCAATTTTGCCATAGAGGCTCAAAAATGTTTATAGTTTAGTGCTGGTTTCCTCAAGGAAAATCTGATAAATATACAGTTGACTTCACAAAACCTTCTGTGGGTATTCTAAGTTCCATTTAGATGTCACTTCTCAGAACTTCTGTTGATCACCAGGTGGAATGTGTCAGGTCCTCGAGGTCAGGGATCCTCACTTCTTAGGAAACTCTCCCCTGTCCTCTCCTCTTTGGAACAGGGCTGCATACACAGTAGGTACACAGCAAACACTGGTCACGCCTCAGCTTGATTTTCTAAGTGGGAGGACTTATCCTTATTTTGAAACATTGTCTTAGTTTAATTCCTCTTAAAACTGCATGTTGGTTTCCAGGTTGATGCTGTTAAATTGGCAGTAACTTGGCTTGTAACATCAAAATTCTGTTAAATTGGCAGTAACTTGGCTTGTAACATCATAATTCTATCCACATTCTTGTTGGATAAGTTTAACCATGATTGACTTTTAGGGAAATTTATATACAGATATTTCATGCTCAGTATAACTGTTATTTGTGAGCTATCTGCTGACTCCATGATACCCTCCTAGATGCTTGACATAAATCATGAGAAGAGCTAAAATTAGAACCAAGAAATCATCTGGTATTTTTTCTCACCAGAAGAAAGTTACACTTTCTTCTCGTTTAACTAGGGAGTAGATACAGGTTATTCATTGACAAACAAAAGACAACATATTTTATCTGAGAGTAAACTCTTGCATGCTATGAAAATGCTGTGTGGTTAACACAGAACATTCTTTTCCTTCTTGACTGTATCTAAATGCAGGCACTTGGGGGATTTGGTTATCAGGGTCATGTTCCTCTTCACAGATTTTCCCAGGGCAAAGAGTACATTTGCAGATCAAGTTTTACTGAAAGAAGACTTTGGTGCTAAGCACGATAATCTATCATTCTCACAGTAGAGATGCCAACAGAATTCTAAAAAAATATTTGTGTATAAGTCCCTGCTCCCCAAAAAACCTACTCAGAGCATCAGAAACACGTAAAGTTCTATCATGAACTGAGCAAGGTAGTTCTGGCTGTGTATACAGGACTGGTTTAGGGAAAGGAGAGAACCTGACACAGATGGTGTCGTTAGCAAAGTCTTATGAGGCATAAAGGAGGAATCTGGCTAGGAGGAGCACCACCAGCTCTTAAGCAGGGGCTGAGACAGGGGCGCCGGCGGTGGGAAAGCCGGCAGGGGTAGGGGAGGGCTGCGTCTGCAGGATAGTGAGAAGCTGGGGTTCTGAAAGCACAGGGTGCATGCTAGGGAGTGAAGGGAAATGAGTTGGAATTTATAAGTATCAAAACCTCTCTGTTAGTTCCCATCCTTGATCTGTTAATATTTGCAAATATTGTCAAGTGTTTATCAGACATGTTGTCAAGCATTTATCACTTTATGTAACCACAAAGACAATGCAGAATACTCTCCTTTGCAATGGGCCTCACTATTTTTTTTCTCTTTTTTGTGAGATCTGAGTGCAGTGGTGACAATAGCTCACTTTAACCTAGAACTTCTGGGCTCGAGCCATCCTCCCGCCTCAGCCTCCTGAGAAGCTGGGACTACAGGTGTGCACCACCACGCCTGGCTAATTTTTTAAAATTTTTTGTAGAGACATGGTCTTGCTATATTCAGCCCAGGCTGGTCTTGAACTCCTGGCTTCAAGCGATCTTCCTGCCTCACATTTGATAAGGCCCAAAGACTACATAGTTTGTTAAACTGGGACACTACCTTGAAGCTTGCGAGTTTTTGTTTGCCATCATCATGAGGGGAAGGGGCTTTTCACAGGTTTTGGATTATTGAGTACCTACATTTTAAAATATTTTTGCTGGTGTTACTTTGTAAATATACAAATTCTTCAGAACTGAAGTATTTTCTTTTTGCAAGACTTACATTCCTAGAGATGCTACAGTTGATATAAATTATATGGAAAGTGTGAGGAAATACAATAAGAATTCACTTTGCCCTTAATTCAGTTTTTATTAACATTTTTACTTAACTTTAGCAAAATCTCTGTAGGCTCAGCTACATTGCCAAATTGTTACTAGATCTTTACTAAAAGAAGTTGTGCCAATGACCCAGTAATTCTTTGGCATGCGGTATCCTATTTTAGGTGCAAACCTTCATTCAAATAGTGTCTATCTAATCGAATTTAAGATAAAGTTTATTTTTTTCTTTTAGAGCTCAAATGTTTATTTTCAATTTAATTAATATGTGGAGAAAAGCAAGATAGATGTTTTCATACAAACTAGAAAAAACAGGATATATGCTCCATTCGGTTAAGTACAATATTAGTCATGTGTTTTTGCCATAATTCATTGATAGAAATAGTGAATACCCAGTTTATGGGAAAAGGTAATTAATTTTTTTAGTTTATCTGAAATGGAAATATTACTGATGATACATAATCGGGACACATATAAAAGCATATAATGATTACCTTCATTATTTTTCATTTCCTGCTTTGTGGAATTCTCTCTATGAGGTAGTTGATCCACTTGAGAGGGTGGGAGGGGGTGTGGACTCAGCCCGTCGTTCCTGGCCACAGTACCTCATGCTATTGTCTGCGCTTTCTCTATGGCAGTGTGGATGGAGGGTATGACCTTTTGACTTTCCCCTGGCACAGATAATTCCTGTTGCTTCAGTTACATATCTGATCATGGCAGCCTGTTGCTGCTACTTCATGTGGGGGTCTCCCTGTGATGCTAACTGACACCTTCCTGAAGTGGTCTCACCTGGGTGGCAGGGGTGTGAGGATGAACACATCATGGTGCCAGTGAGAATGTGGCTGCTGTCCCAGAAGCCCCCTTGTGTGTGGCTATAGATGGTGTCTGCAGTATTCAGGGGCCACCTGGCATCATTTCTTAGGAGATGTGCTGCCACCACAGCACCCTTAAAATGCTGGTAGGCATTTTAAATCATTGTATTCTGACATTAATGTCTGCATTAAAAACAACAACAAAAAGGTATTTTTTATTTCTTCATGGCTTTATTCCAAAAAAAAGAATCGATTAATCAAATGTGAAGGATTGACCTTCAACTTCATTACTATCATTACTTCATTACATTCATTACTATCATTATTAAGCATATCTGATCTCTCATTTTTTTTGGTTAGGGTCACATTCAAGCTCCTTCAGGTGGCAAATCAAGCCTTTCTGATCAGGCACCTGCTCGTATCTCTGATGCCTTCACTCACCAGTTTCTTGGGCATTCTGGTTCTGTGCACACTGCCCTACTGGCAGTCTCGCAGATAATTCTCTCTGCCTGGTATGCCCCCCGCCCCCCCATCTTACTACTTATCCCCATCTGTCTGCTGTGTGGCCTCCAAGGGTGCTCCTGAGACCATTTGAATCAAGATCGGGTTGCATCTCAGATACATTGCCTATGGCTCTCTGGGAAAGCAGTGTTGTACTCCAGCTTTAACAAATTCAATCTAAAATGTAAGAACCCTTGATCTACAAAATGAGTTCCTTCTTTGAAGAATGTTCCACCATCATCCATCCTTTACCCCTGCAGGCTGTTAGGGCCTCTCCTCTCCTCCTATTCTTCCAGCGTTGTATGTGGTGTGAGGTGCATTACTATCTACCACACTTGCCTGTCCCTGTCACTGGTCCATGATCTCTTGTGGGCCAGGGCATCATCTGATAGCTCCTTTTGTCCAGTACTTATCTCAAGGACTCATGAAAAAAAAAAAACCCAGTTTAATAAATGTTTATTTCTTCATTGTCAATTCAGGATTAGTTCATCATGGCATTAAATTAACCTCCTGAGAATAATCTTTACATTAAAGTCACAAAGATTTGGTAGTTTGACCCTAGAAAGTTACGAAAAAAGGTAAGAAAACATTACTTTCTTCTTTTTTTAAAAGAGATCCTGTTTAAATAATTGAAAGAAATATAATAATATCATAAATTATGAGCTAAAAGCCAAATATGAATAAAAATAAGTCATTACCAATTTGTCATGCCAAGTTACCTCGTGTGTGAAAAGTGAACATTGACTCAGATCAAAGAAAACGGAAAAATAAAGATGTGAAATTCTCTTTGTGAAACTGAAAAATAATTCGTGTTCTTATGTTAAACAAACTCATAAAATAGGAAAGCTGTATTATTACAGCAAGTAGACGATTTGTTCCTTTTCTTTCTAAAGTACTATTACTTAAACATTTTTTATTACATTTTCACAGATCACAAGTTACAGAATGTTTAATATAGGGTCATAAAAAAGGTATACCCATAAAATATCTGTAAGCAGAGGCTTTGTGTTAGAATCCTTCTGGTGTTGCAATTGCAGTTTTATTTAGGAAGATAAACTAGCCAACGCTGCCCTCAAATCAATGACCGTGTATCGAATAGGGACCCTTTCTCCAAACTCTAACATATTGAGGACATTTTGTGTAATTGGAAATTTATTAGATGGTCATCTATTTCTGGGAAGTTTTCCTCCTTTATTTCTCGTTTCATTTCCCTGCAGGAGCAGAGAAAGAAATAAATTAGACTTAATGTGCTCCATAGTCGTACAGAATCCAAAGGAGATTCCGAAGTAGCATTGATGGTGTCATTCAGCTTTAAAGTGCTCTTTGCCAAGACTCCAACTTGCACATTTGACTATAGGTTTGTCCGTGTGAGAATTTGTTGTTGGTAAAGCAACTGGCCAGGGGTTACCTGTTGATATTTGCATCCACGTGCAAATATCATTCCTGTTTGGAACAGTTCTCTATGAATGGCTGCACTTGGATCTCTCAACCATGTTAAGTGCTGCAAACCGTTGGCACTTGTGAATGATTTCCAGCTGTGGTATAACGTCAATGGCGTTTCCTATGTCACTGGACTCATATTTGGCTCTCATAAACTCTAAATAATGCAGTTGTTTTGTGCTGTACTTTCTACTCCTGTCTTTGAGAGGTTATTCCATTCTGAATGTCCGTGTGTGGCAAATTCACATAAAGTGACTCAAGTAGGACTTAGGAGTCCAGAGGGACTCCTGTTTATATACCTGAAAAAAAGAAGACTTCAGTGTGCTCAACTATATAAAATCTTGTATAATAACCTAATAGAATAAAGTGAAATTGGACACATTTATATCAGACGAAATTAACTTTGAGTAGCATTGTAGGGGAGAGAACATGCTACATCCTTCACCTGAACTATTGTTGGCTTTCATTCTTTACTTTGGAGTCCCTAAGAAACTCAATGATTGCCTGCAAATTTTATAATCCATATCTCAGCATGGCAGTGGTAAAATGCATTTGTGTTTAATGTGTCTGTGAGATATTGTACCTTTCTGTCCTTATTCTTGAAGAAATGGGCATTTTCCTGGATGCCTCTGGTTCCTAAAGCACACCTGTCCAGAGGGGGCAGGTGAGGTGAGGTGGCACCCAGGCTGGCGTGGGGACAGAGAGGACTGAGGCCATCTTTAGAACTCTTGCTTGAGAGGAGGGCGGTATGGAAACCTCCTTTCCCTACGCTGTATCCACCCTCCAACCCCAGACCACATATCCATCCCCTGGGGGCCCGAGAGTGTCGTGAGTGCTCTGTTAGCTGGAGACACACGCCCTGACCTCGCTTTGGCTGTCCTGCTTACTCTGTACTTGCCATTCATACAGGGCAAAGTTATCACTGAAGGGCTAATACCTCCCAGGGACTTCAGCTGCAGTTGCAGAAAGGACTACAGCAGTGCAAAGAGCTGCTGTTAATGAAGGGAAGGAACCTTTCGAGTTCATTAAGAGGAAAAAACATGTTCCTGCTCTCACTGCTGAGCCTTGGCATATTCCCCAGGAAATAAAACGAACAGAAGCTGTGTGTTGTTTCTCAGACGTCAAAGCACAAGTCCTATAACAATGGAGATGCCGAGAGAATGAGGAAGGGGCAGACTTGCTTCTGTGCTGTGGACTCATTACGGTCACCTTCCCTACACACAGCTAATGGGGGACGGAGCCTTAAGAAAGCGGACGGAAGTTCAAGTGGTAAGAGTGCTAGGAACTGAGAAGGGCGAGCCATTTAAGTTGGATTTAGAGGAATCAGTGATTTTACTTGTTGCTCTGTGATTCCTTTCTCCCGTGCAGATGGCTAAATGGGACTTATCTGGGAAAGGATACACTCAGCCCCAGGGGGAAGGCATGTTTATAAACTACTGCAAGTCTAGGGCTAGTGAGATGAGATTGAAAAAGAAAATGAATTGAGAGCCAGAGGATCTGAGTCCCAGGTTCTAGTCTCCGCTCTGCTACCAATTTGCTATGTCATTTTGGGAATGCCACTTCCCCTGTCTGGAGTATTTATTCCCTTCCTGTGATAGCAGGTGGAAGAGAATAAATGCATTCCATGTATCTCATCTACACCATCTTCTCGGGAAGGCTAAGAATCATTTGGTGATGAGCTGTTGAAAAAAAATTAGGGTAAGTTCCTTTTTCATTGAAAATAACTTTCTAGGATAACAACAAATGGGAATGATAATCATGTCTATATGAGGTTAAAGTTTTGTGCTATAACAGTAACTTCCAATGCCATAAACATGAATTAGACTGCCTTGGTTAGTTTCTCTACAAGATTGACCATCCTGGTCTCTAATGATACATACAATCGATACGGTACACGATACGATATGTGTGTAAGTGATGATACATAACATAGAGCCAGCTGAGATTCATCTTAGTAGCAGATCTATATATGTTCTTGGTAAATCTGCATCAGGGGGTTCAGAGATGAGGCTCAGAGACAGAAAGGCTTGGAGAGAGTCTCCGAGGCCCTGGGACCTGTCTGGCAACTACTTTTAGAGGACTTCCTGCATAGGCTGTATAAATCCCTCGATAAAGGGATCGCCCTCTCATTTCTGCTCTCGTGAGGCCTCAACTTACCATGGTACCTAAGACCCTCTGGAGAATTCATTTATTAATATGTTCCAGGAGAAAATGCTGTGGGTCTGAAATAAAGCAATGGAAGTGGGAAGAGAGGAGGAATTGGAATTCAGTGATGTGTTCAAGGTGGAAAGGTGGAAATGATAGAACTCCTGGCCTCCTCTGCTTGAAATAGCTTTCTCTCCTCCTTCTGACCATCACCCTGCATCCTTCAGTCTTTCCAAGTTCAGTGTGGGCATCATTTCCTCCAGCAAACCTCTTCCTCAGACAGCTTGGATGCTACACTAGCTAGCATCTAGCTTCTACTTCTGCCTTAACTGTATGAGAGTTGTCGATTTTCTTGGCTGTCACCCTGGCTGGTCTCTAAATCCTTTCAGAAAAATCTCTCTTGTTCAACTCTGTGGTTCATGGTTCCTAGAACAGAGCTTTGCTCGTTGTGGTTGCACAATGAATGGTGAGTGAGCAAATACCTGCACACCTGGAGTGGAGAGTCAGAGAGAAGGGCACCTGGGGCAACGATCAGATTTCTGTTTTGGACCAAAAATTGGAATGTATTATTAGGCAAAAGCATTTGATAAATTGAAAAGCATTTTCTAAAACCTGAGTTATTAAGTTTGTTTTGAAATCAGTGGGGTTTTTTTTCACTCAAATTCTTTTTAAAGCTTAACTTCCAAATTCAGAAGTTGTTAGACCAAGATTCAGGCTTTTCTCTGTAGTTTGATGTGCTTATCTATATTAGCTACTTCTTATAAATAATAAATCCATATATCATGAATATAAATTTATGGGAGTGCCCATTCCTCTGCTTAGTAAGATAGAGGCAGTGTGTGGCTGAAATGCAATCCATTATATTCCAAAAGGAAGTAATTTTCTTGCTTTAAAATAAATCATTTTGATTTATTGAGATTGTTGTGTATTTATAATTAAAAGAAGTTCCCTTTTTAATTTAGTTCTTAGCAGCCAATGTTTAATTACCATATAAAAAACTGAAATACAATAGTGATTTAAAATGTTGACAGTGTGAAAAAATAGAATAGGAACTGAGGATGAATTGCTAAATATTGAATGAAATTGAAGCTAGTCTCTGCATTTGACAAGAGCTTCCTTAACAAATTGAATATATTAGATTTGTTTTCTGTTGCACTTCTTTGCATGTATCTAGCACAAAGTATTATATTTGATATGAGAGAGATTCAAGGAGAGTTCATCTTGCCCATTTAGTTTGGCAAAGTTTTTACCAAAGGAATTTTTCATTTTAACTAAACCATTTTGACTTTGTTTTGATTGCATGTATTTTTAAAATGAGTAGAGAAATGAAATGGTTAGCTGGATATTTCAAACCTGAAGTGCCATTTCATGTTAGGTTCTGGAGCTAAATATTGCCTCTCGAAGTACTTTCCAGGTACTCCTTTGCTTCTTCCCCGAGGCATAATTGATTGCTGGTGACTTGTGCCCTTATTGTGCTTTGCTTGTGTGTCTACCGCAGTAATAACACCATTGCAGTGTGACTGTGCTGTCTGGGGCTACAGCAGGTTGTAAGAGCCTCATAGAAAGAGACAATGTGTGGCATTTTCATCTTTGGTTTCCCCAGTGCTCTGCACACAACAGACATTTCAGCAAATGCTTTGAGGGATTGCTTTAATTATCCTTTGATTCTGTGTTTCACTTTGGTGAGAAGATACATGGTCAATCAAAACCCCTGGCTTTCCAAAGACAGGGCTTGCTCTATTTTTTGATGATTTTTTTTTTTTTTCTGATTTATTTTCAGTCCTGAGCCCTAACCCATTTGCTTGCTCTCAAGGCCAAGAAGGAAGCCTGGCTGTCTCAGGGAGAATTGAGGGGTCCTGCCCAGGTGAGGACAGCCTGATGTGAAGCATCCTGGGAACCTCATATGTTCCACATTTTATGTGAGTGAAATGCAGTGAAGAAACACATCAGCTGCCGTGAAGGAGAGAAAAAGCTAGAGCACTATGGACCATGCTGGGAACAAGGAGAGAGCGTGGTGGTCGGCAGGCAGCTTGCATATGATAGAGGAGTGGATGGGAACAGATCTATGAACTGAACACCCACAAGAATCTGAATCTCTGTTGCTTCCTGGCTGCTGGCAGCATAAAGAGTGTGTGTGTGGTGGGGAGGAGGGTGTGTGGGAGAGGTGGGAGGAACGGGAGAGAATCTGTCCTGGAGGCCATGATTCAAAAAGCAGAGTCTGACTTGAAGTACTGTGAGGACAGCTCTTTTGGCAAGAAGTGCCATGTTGCAGTGACGGTAACTTACAGCTGAAATTGTTATGAATACGTTTTTCTCCTAAAGCAGCTACTGCTGTTCTGGGCCTCATACAGTTATGCTAGCCTGAGGCATACAAACTTAGCTGAAATATTTCTCGCATAGGAAACAATGCTTAGGCTTTACTTGATAGAATGTCGAAATTCGAACCTGACATAGGTTTTTATCCTTGCATTTTTGGCATCTTCTAACTGTATAAATGGTAAAATGAGGATGCTAATCCTAACACTAATTCCCTTATGAAATCAGGCTTGAGTTTTTGATGAGAGAAAAACAGTCCAAGATTTGGCTTCCTCTGGGAATCGTTATTCTATGTAGGGAAGTCATAAGTGTCTGTTAATGAGAATGTGAAAGGATAATGTTGGATGTTTTTGATCAAAATGCTGTATTCAGATAATTTCCTGGGGACTGTGAATAATCTTGATGGATTTCAGAGTGCAAATCATGGCATTATTTTTAGGACATGGCCAAGGATGAAGAGATACATCATGGAGGCATTATGCCATTGACAGAGATGTTAAGATATTTCATGGCTCTTGGCCCAGTTCAAGAAATCAGCCAGCATTTTTTTTTTCAGTAGCTACTCAATACAGATGATTTAACAGCTGATTGGAGCATAGGAAATAAGACGTGGTCCCCGCTGCCCTTACCCAGCGCACTCTTTAGAATCAAATGATTATCTTTAGAATCAAATGATTAAAGCCAGGCAGAAAGGCATGATTATGCCACTGCAGCTATAAAGAAAACTGTTTGATGTTCACTTTCTACTATGAAAAAATGAGAGTCTAAGTCAAAGGAATTAAGGAATA
>CAUYRT010066028.1:0-35291 GCA_963574885.1 Lepilemur ruficaudatus
GAATGTACTTAACACTAGCGAAATGTACACTTAAAAATGGTTAAGATGGGCCAGGCTTGGCGGCTCACGCCTGTAATCCTAGCACTCTGGGAGGCTGAGGCAGGAGGATCGCTCAAGGTCAGGAGTTCGAAACCAGCCTGAGCAAGAACGAGATCCAGTCTCTACTAAAATATAGAAAGAAATTAATTGGCCAACTAAAAATATATAGAAAAAATTAGCCGAGCATGATGGCACATGCCTGTAGTCCCAGCTACTTGGGAGGCTGAGGCAGGAGGATTGCTTGAGCCCAGGAGTTTGAGGTTGCTGTGAGCTAGGCTGACGCCAAGGCACTCTAGCCCAGGCAACAGAGTGAGACTCTGTCTCAAAAAAAAAAAAAAATGGTTAAGATGGTAAATTTTATGTTAGGTGTTTTTTACTACAATATATTATATTATAATAATATGATAAATGATGAAGATAACCACATGAGAACAAGTGTGGGAAGATGTCAAAACTGTTGGAAATCATTTTGCTTGTCTGTTTCCATGAACGCTTTTGACAGCGATAAACATTTGCCAACCAAACTCAAGAGTACTTTCAGAAGAAAGGAGTTCTAAAGAAAGGATGTTGTCACTAGCTATGTCCTCATAAATAAAGATAAGTGGTTCTGCCCATGGGTGGCTGTTGCCCAGCTCTCCCCAAACCGCTGGCCTCCAGCACAGCAACGGTATGGCTCTGATCAGAAATGCTCAGAGGTGGAGGCAGAAGGGAAGGAGAGAAAGAGGCTAACTGTAACTGAAGGCTGGCGCCAGCCGCTTTACACAAACTACTGCATTTAATACAGCAAACCTAGGAAGTGGCTGTTTACGATAGCCTTTTTATTAAACAATGAAGACACTGAGGGTCAGAGATAGCAAACACCTTGTCCAAGGTCATGTGACAAAGCCATGATTTGTCTGTCTCCAGAGTGCATGCTTTGCACACAACCAATTTACCCATCAACCTGTATAACCCACAAAACCAAGAGCCCACGCTCCAGCACCCTAAAGTAAATAGGATTTTTCCTACACCCCACTTGGGAGCTTCACTATAACATAACAAGAATTTGGTTGGAAAAGCGACCTCAAATGTATTCTCTAGAGCTGGGATCCACCCGCCACCCTGGAGCGCTGTGGAAATGGGTCGCGGGTGTGCCAGGACCCTCAGCAGCCCCTAGGCTTCAGGGTGGCCAGGATACAGCCTGGGACACAGGAGTCCCTGGGCCAGGGCCCCTCGGATTATTTGACATTTCTCCATTGTGTCACAAAGCATCGTTTCCTGTGAGTGCTTATATGACAAAAGTTGGGAAGTGCACCGCCTTGGCCTCCGAAAGCAAACTGCCTGGATTAAAATCCCAATGTCGCCACTTCATAGCCACACAAGTACCTTTGGGCGCCTCAGTTTCCTCATCTTTAAAGAGGGAATGAAAATAGAACTTACCTCACAGGGTAGTTGTTTGAATTAAAGAAGATAAAATACAAGGAGATCTCAGTGCACTTCCTAGTGGTAATCACTCGGCAACCATTAGCTGAGCCAATGGGTACTGCGTTGTGTGGCCATGCATGCCACCACCCCAGGGCACCATTCGCTAGACTGTGCTGTGAACAGCGCCCCCTGGAGCTGTGCAGCTGAATCCCCTCCCCCAACTATCTTTGCATTTTAACCGCGTGTTCTTCCCAGGGAAGCTCCAACTTTCTGCTCCTGCCCCTGGCTCCCGTCCTCTCCACCCCACCTCTCACGCTGCTGCGCTCAAGCACAACGGTGCGCGACACCCCTTGGGTTTTCATGCATGCTCCTTCTCCTGGAGTGTCCCTTCGCCTCGCCTGGTGCCATTCTTACTCATCCTTTAAGGCCCCGCCAAAAAGTCCCCAGCTCTTTGAAGCTTTCTCCCAAGCACAGCTGCTCCCTCCTCACTGTCTCTGGAGCACTTTGTGAATATCAAAAAAACCAGTCCTGAGTCGTGCGGTTCGCACGGTTCATCTGCACACGGCCTCCTTAGCCTTGTGGGAGGACGGGATCTTGTTCCCTTGACACGAGCTTGAGCTCCTTGTGCTGGAATCACATGGGCATGGGACAAGTAGGAGTAGGGCTCATTACTGTCAAAGAAAATGTGGAATCGCAGGCACGCGGACCAACTTCAGGACACCGAAAATACCCTTGACCACGTCTGAGAAAGGTGAAGTTCCCCTGAGCATGACACTAAACACACCAAAAGCGTCAGGGGCCTCCGAAGGGTTCAGGGTTAACGTTCACTCCCTCGCCTAACCCAGACAACAGACTGCTAACAGTTATCTAAGTTGGGCTTTGATATGTGAGAGTAAAAAGCCAGGAAACATGGCCCAGTTTCTCCCTTGAAATTCTTCCCGCCATTCGATTCCAATCCCATGTCTCTATGCTTCCTTTCAAACTAAGTATCAAAAGTCTTCGCCTCCGCCGGGCCTCGGGTGGCTCATGCCCGTAATCCTAGCACTCTGGGAGGCCTAGTCGGGCGGATCACTCAAAGGTCAGGAGTTTGAGACCAGCCTGAGCAAGAGCGAGACCCCGTCTCTATTAAAAAAATAGAAAGAAATTAATTGGCCAACTAAAAACATATATAGAAAAAATTAGCCGGGCATGGTGGCGCATGCCTGTAGTCCCAGCTACTCGGGAGGCTGAGGCAGAAGGATCGCTTGAGCCCAGGAGTTGGAGGTTGCTGTGAGCTAGGCTGACGCCACGGTACTCTAGCCCGGGCAACAGAGTGAGACTCTGTCTCAAAAAAAAAAAAAAAAAAAAACAGTCTTCGCCTCCATTATCTCCCTGACAGTTCTTCAATATTATGTATTAAACTCTGAGGACAAAAAATGTGCTTTCAAGTGATGTTTAGGAGCTTGCCACCCCTCGACTTTCTTCATTTCTCCAATCTCTTGGATGTTTCATAAAACAAAGGAGAAAGTACCAAAATGTGTTGCTTTTGTGTTAAATACTTAGAAAGGACTCCTCTGTCCTAGAGAGAAAACAATAGAGACCCCCACGTCTGACAACAGTCTCATAATTCATACCTAATGCCAACGGGCCGCTCAACATACTTGAGCAAACTGTCACACACGGTGCATGTAATTTCGACACACAGTAACTAAAGAAAATGGCATTTCTTTCTTTTTGCCAAATACCCTCCACTTACCTGCCAACACCACCAAACTGGGTAGCTACAGGATGTGAATTGAATAGATCCTGCTTCCCTTTGCTCTTCTTTGTGTTATGTAAACTTGAGATACAGCTCAGGAGTAGTCTGTCTGGATTATTCAAATGTTTCTCTTGTAAACATGCATTCATTTATTTAACATTTATTCAGTATCTGCTACACGTCCTACAGTCATCAATGAAATTCCTGCTTAGCTTCTGAATTAGGGTTTCTCAACCGTGGCCCTGTTGATATTTTGGGCCACATCATTCTTTACTAGAGGGGAGGGGTATGCCAGTGTAGGATGTTTAGCAGCATCTCTCCTGGCCTCTACCTACTAGAGATACCAGTTGTGGCAACCAAAAATGTCTCCAGGAGACAGTAAAAAGATCAGTTAGGGGACAAGGGTTAGGGGACAGGGAGGGGAATAGGCAGAGCACAGAGGGTTTTCAGGGCAGTGAAACTACTCTGAATGATATTGTAATAGTGGATACATGTGGTCATATAACCATCAAACCATAGAATGTACAACACCGAGAGGGAGCCCCGGTGCCAACTATGGACTTTGGGTGACGATGATGTGTCAGTGCAGGTTCATCACCTGTAACAAATGCACCATTCTGGTGAGGGATGTTGATAGTGGGAGAGGCTGGGAGGGCATAGGGCAGGAGCAGATGGGAATTCTGTGTACTTTCTGCTCACCTTTCTGAGAACCTAAAACTGCTCTAAATAAAGTCTATTCTTTAAAATTACTAATTTTAAGTGGGGGAAAAAGTCTCTAGACATTGCCAAATGTTCCTGGGAGAAAGAGGGCCAAATTATTTTTTATCCTGTTATAGACGTTATTCTACTTACAACAAATCATTTTGTAAATGTGAAATATACATAACATAAAACATACCATGTAAACCATATGCAGGTGTACAGCCCAGTAGCACTAGGTGCATTCGCAATGTTGTGCAACCGTCACCACCATCCATCTCCAGAACTCTTTCATCATCCCAAACTGAAATTCTGTCCCTGTTCAACAGCTGTTTCCCATTCCCTTGCCCCCAACCCCTGGCCATTCTTTCTGTCTCTATAAATTTACCTACTCTAGGTCCCTTATATAAGCAGAATCACAAAGTATTTGTCCTTTTGTGACTGGCTTATTTCACTCAGCATAATGTTCTCAAAGTTCATCCACATTGTAGCATGTGTCAGAATTTCCTTCCTGGTTAAGGTTGAATAATATTCTGTTGTGTGGATAGACCACATTTTGTTCATCCATCTTTCCGTCCATGGCACTAGGGTTGTTTCCGCCTCTTCGCTATCGTGAACGATGCTGCTAAGAACATGGGTGTGCAACTATCTGTTCAAGTTCCTGCTTTCAATTCTTGTATCTACCCAGAAGTAGAATTGCTAAATACTTTGAAACACGATTATTTTCAGATCATTTTTTATGAGAGAACACAGGACATCGGGTGAATTACTGGGCTAGTGTAGGCAGAATGCAGTCGCCCGGTGGCTGCTCCACTCGAGCTGCGGTGGCAGATCTACTGGGGCTCACATCTACCCTCTGCCACACACTGCCTGGGGCAAGTGACTAAAATCTCCCTGCCTTTGGGTTTCCTACCATACACAAAGAGGATGAGGAAACAGAGGTTGTAAGCAAGCAACAAGGCAGTACGTGTGGCGGTAAGAGTGCGGCTCCTGCCCGCAGTGCCTGGTCCATCTGTCCATCTACCTCATCCTAAAGCAGCCAGGAACATTCCTGGGCCTGGTCATCCTCTCCATACACACGTGGGGCCCACCTGGTGTCTGGTCCCTCCCCTGTGTGTGCAGTGGTCACATGCCCAGGAAAATACCCACCTCCCCACCGCCCTCAGGACTAGGAGTGTTCACATCGCCCAATTCTAGCCAAGAATCCAAAAGGCAAAATGGCTGGGTGAAGCTGCTTTCTTTAAACAACTTTGTATTTCAGTTTTTGGATAGGAGAACATTTACATGATTTCAAAGTCCAAAGCCTGAAATGAGGACTGTGCATAGTTGTCTCACTTCCCTCCCTGTCCTCGCCTGCCTCCCTCATCCTCCCACTTCATTTAAAGGTAATGTTTTCTTTCATTTCTGCTTGTTTCTCTTGCAGATACAATCAAATGTGCATGTCCTTTCTTACATATGAGGACTGTACCAATGCAGCTATGTAACCTATACCTATATATGTTCTTGTTCTTTTTTAACATTCTTGAATCTTGGAGATCATTCCATAGCCGCATATGGAGCTGCATGCATAGTGCTTCTTCATTTCCTCTTTACTGCATAATACTTGATTGTGTGGCTATACCATAGATTATCCAAACAGTCTTATATATATATATATATATATATATATTTAGTTGGCCAATTAATTTCTTTCTATTATTAGTAGAGACGGGGTCTTGCTCTTGCTCAGGCTGGCTTCGAACTCTTGACCCTGAGCAATCCACCAGCCTCGGCCTCCCAGAGTGCTAGGATTACAGGCGTGAGCCACCCCGCCCGGCCTTTTTTTTTTTTTTTTTTGAGACAGAGTCTCGCTCTGTTGCCCAGGCCAGAGTGAATGCCATGGCGTCAGCCTAGTTCACAGCAACCTCAAACTCCTGGGCTCAGGCAATCCTTCTGCCTCAGCCTCCCAAGTAGCTGGGACTACAGGCATGTGCCACCATGCCCGGCTCATTTTTTCTATATATTTTTAGCTGTCCAATTAATTTCTTTCTATTTTTAGTAGAGAGGGGGCTCTCATTCTTGCTCAGGCTGGTTTCGAACTCCTGATCTTGAGCGATCCGCCCGCCTCGGCCTCCCAGAATGTTAGGATTACAGGCGTGAGCCACCATGCCCGGCCTTATCCAAACAGTCTTTTGATGAACACTTGGGTTATTTCCAGTTTTTTATTATCATGAATAATGCCACAGTGAATCATTTTGCTCATGAGCCATTTTGTATTTATGCCTGATTACATTTGGGATGGATTTCTGGAAGTAGGATGGTAATATACCTATTGGGCTATCAGTTGCCAAATTCTCTGCCATTGGAATTATATCATTTGCCTTTGGGAAGCCTTCTGTTTGCCCTTTGCTCTTTTTCCATCTCCTTTCTTCCTTTCTTCCCACCAGAATTTGATTCTAGAAAGTACAGCAGCCATCTCACAACTGTAAGGATGAATATACCACCCCCACCGAGGTCAGAGCTGGAAAAGAGCTCCCAAGGCCTCTCCCAAGACAGTCCTCCACTTGCTACCACTGAGCTTCTTCTTGGGGAGAACAATAAATCCCTCACCTGTAGCCCTGGTTATTCACTTACCTATTACTAAGAGCCAAAACAACATAATAAATATTAAGTTTAATTGAAATTATATAATTGAAAAGCTTGTAGCTCATTAGTAAGTTGAAACTGTGCCATCCAATATGGTAGCCACTAGCCACAGGTGGCCATTTAAATTCAAGTTAAATAAAATTAACGATTTAGTGCCTCCGTGCCACTCATTACATTTCAGGAGTTCAATGGGCACAGGATTCTAGTGGTTGCCACATTGGACAGCTAGTGCATTAGGGAACATCACCACAATTCAGGGTAGCACCTAGGGATCACACTAGTTATAAACATTTAAGAAACTGTCATTCTGATGACCTCCTATGTCTTCTAGAGTATACTAGAAACATAACACTATGTGAGATGAGGCTTATCAATCAGTAAATCTAATATTACAATATGAGATGTGACCTGCCTCAGCTTCTCCCATGATAGAAACACCGAACCCTCTGGCTTTCTGTCTTATCATTAAGGGCATCTGCACTGCAGAAGATAGTTCCGCCAACATTCCTCTCAAAGCTGTGGCCCTGTAACACAGTGCATTTTCACGAGGAGCATTTATAGGCCACAAAAACCATATAGGCAGAAAACACAATACCAGAAAGGAAAGCAGTGTATTGTGAAAAAGACGACATGTTTTCATCAATAACGCAAAAAATAATGCAGGATTGTGAAAACCATAAGAGGAAATTTCAGGGTAGAGAGCCCATGGCAGTCGAGAAAGGCCTTCCTGCTTCCACTTCAGTTTTGCAGGGAAAAGCAAACACTGAGATGCAGAAAGCAAGGAGGACGTTCGCAAGTTTCCGAAGCTTTGGGGGTTTTCACACAGCGAGGATGCCCATATTGTGTGATCAGATAAAGTGAAATCATCTGTCAGCCTGTCTGTTCCCATAGCTGTGCTATTCATAGAAGACGTACCTCCTTCCCCCTATAAAACACCATATGCCTCTTCTCTTACCTAATTCGGTGCGGGGTGTGTGGGTATCCTAGGGACCTATAACGTTTTCTCAGGTCTGTGGCACGGAGGGGGAGGAGTAATGCTGGTGACTCAAGTGGCCATTTTGGGCCCTTCTGTAGAACATTCTTCAGAGATGTCAAGAGCAATGGGGAACCATACTAATTAATACATTTGAAATGAGTTTTGACTCCTGCCATCTACAGCATCATAAAAAAGTAAAGAAGAAGGCCGGGCGCGGTAGCTCACGCCTGTAATCCTAGCACTCTGGGAGGCCGAGGCAGGCGGATTGCTCAAGGTCAGGAGTTCGAAACCAGCCTGAGCAAGAGCGAGACCCCGTCTCTACTAATAATAGAAAGAAATTAATTGGCCAACTAAATATATATAGAAAAAAAATTAGCCGGGCATGGTGGTGCATGCCTGTAGTCCCAGCTACTCGGGAGGCTGAGGCAGAAGGATCACTTGAGCCCAGGAGTTTGAGGTTGCTGTGAGCTAGGCTGACGCCATGGCACTCACTCTAGCCTGGGCAACAAAGTGAGACTCTGTCTCAAAAAAAAAAAAAAAAAATAGAAAGAAATTAATTAGCCAACTGAAAATATATAGAAAAAATTAGCCGGGCATGGTGGCGCTTGCCTGGAGTCCCAGCTACTCAGGAGGCTGAGGCAGGAGGATCGCCTGAGCCCAGGAGTTTGAGATTGCTGTGAGCTAGGCTGACGCCACGGCACTCTAGCCCAGGCAACAGAGTGAGACTCTGTCTCAAAAAAAAAAAAAATACTTGTTGGTAAGTAGATATTTGTGGGAATCTACATTTCTTGTAATGGATTTTATAAATTATAATGATATCTGCAAATAAAGTAATTATATATTAACTATTATCAACTTTTAGGCCTTGTATTTTGGGGTGATTCCTTATGTCAGCCATTTCCCCTGAATAGGACAAAAAGTAGTTGTAGGGTGAGAGCAATTTTGTCTTGTGTCTTGTTTCACTGCAAGGCAAAAATAGATACATCATGTAAAATAATTTATTCTCTGCTTACTTTGGATTCTTCTAGGTACATTAATTCCTTAGAGGAATTTCTCCTCAAATTGAATATTTTTTCTGTTCGTTTGTTTTTCTAGGATGCTCTTTTCAGTTGACGGAAGGTTTTTCCAGTGTTTTGACACAGACATATGTACTGCTTAGAATGGTACCTTAAGTAGTACATTACATTTTAAGTTTTTCTTACATTACACCTCCTGCCCCGACTCTAAGACTTCATGGTCAATCTTTTTTGGCTGTCAAGAATATGAAGATACAGGACAGGAAGGGTACTAAGGTTCATCGTACCTACTGAGTCAGGAGCCCTTCTGAGCATGTGTGCAGTTGTGACTCAGATGTGATGTTGGTGCCTGGCCCCCTCAGTGATCAAGAGAAATTGCCTCTAACCTTGCTTCTGTGGCATAATGTTGTCTAAAGACCCTTTTCCCAATTTCTGTGAACTTCTAGAGGAGGAGGCACACCCTCCATTCCCATTACCCTCTGGAATCCTCCATTTGCCCGTGCTGTGTCTGGTTTCTTCATATTAGTCTGGAAGAAAATTCAGCTTCTCTGTTCCTCTCATCACCACCCTGTCACATTCATTAGGGTGATTTTAAGAGTTGATACTGAGTCTTTGGAGATTGAGGAAATACTGACATCCATCCTCCCTGGCTCCTCCCTTCTATTTCTATCATTGCTTTCTGAAAATTCAAGAACAAAACATAGCAAATCATATGACTATGTCCAGCTTCAGTGGTATGGGGAAATCTACTCCATCTCACACTGAGATGGGGAGGGAAGTGGATATTTGATGAACAATAATACAAGCTGTCACAATGTTTTGTTCATGTGTGACTTCTTCCCCCCCGCCCCCCCCCCTGCTCTGGGAGATGGTGTGTGCTGGAAAGTGAATCGACTTTGGAATTAGACCTGGATTCAAATCCTAGTTTTGCCACTAACTACTTGTGTGACCTTAGACAAGTTACCTAACCTTTCTGAACTATGTTTTCTCTTCTAAAAATGGGAGTAATAACATCTACCTGATATGTTTGTTGGGAGAATTAAAGCATATGACACAAGTTGAAATGTTTAGCACAAAATTGACCTTCAATTAATGGTAGTTTCTTTTTTCTTTCTTGGGATTCTAAGGGACTTTTATTGTAGAAATTTGTTCTAGAAAGTGAAATAATCCAAAAGAGTATGGAAGCCTCTGTCATAAAGAACATTTTTAAGATGGTCATGATACTAACCAGTGTATTTCCATGCATTATGATGGATGAATTGGAATTTGGAACAAGGAAGTGAATACTGTGCTGTTAAATTTTGTCCTTATGGGAAATGGATCCATTTGTCAAGGTTGATACTAGGATTAGGCTGATGGGTCCTTTCTACCAGGAAGTGGAATCCAACTTAATGGTAAGTAGGATTATACTGTGGTGCTCTTTCTGGGCGTGACTTTTACTCACTTCTCATTGTCAGACTAAGCTCGGTGAGAGGCTGAAATGGTGCAAGAATATTTTTAAATTGGACATGACAATTTTTAATTCTCAGAAGCTTTCATGTAAGAATGGATTGTCCTGGGTGTGGACTGGGATTATTGCTATTTTAGGAAGGACCTTTAACAACTGGTGCTTTCCAACAGCTCAGAACCCTCTAATGGTTCCAGTAGACCAGGGTTGGACAACACGGCATACCTTTCACTGCTAGGCACCCCCGACCCAGGCAGGCATCATGAATCATTCCATCATCATTCCTTCCACCGAGCCTGTGCTCACTCAGCTTTAGCTCCTCTCAGCACAGCACTCTGGTCAACCCCTGCTCATTGATCAGAACTGGCTAATAGGATTCACTGTGCTCACCACCATATTTTTCTTATGGGGCAAGGGAAAGACTATGCAATGAATAAATTAAAAGGAATAAGTACTAGGTAATTGCAAAATGAAATATTTTTTCTGGGATTATTTTTGTTTGTGTCCGGTACTCTTGATTATATAGTATTAGAAAAGCTACTATGCTCTACCAGTATTATTCTTAAGTCTAAAAATGTTGTAGCTCTAAAAATTTGATTGATTCTACTTTTGGAAACCACATTTTTTGTGTTGAGGATGAAAATGCATGAACTAAGATTAAATGTTATGAGACTAAATTTTATTTACTTGAATATACGTTCAGGTTGTTATGCTTAAAAAGAAAAAAAAAACAAGTCTCGTTCTTGGCAGACACCTGTGACCTCTAATTAGATATTTAGAGTTTACTGGACTATCACTCAGGCTTGGCATTGCTTCTTTGTTTTTAATCTCCAGTTTAATTTAGAAGCACTGATTGATGCCTGTTTATAGCTTACTGGTGGCAGGAGCTTTTCTCAGAACTCTCCTTCCTTCTCCCTAGAATTTAGTTGAATTCAATGGATGGAGCCATAGCAGCTGCGCTTCCAAAATTGTTGCCACATTGCAGTTTGCAAGGCTGAGTGAGAAACTTTAATTACTTCTACAGTCCTGCTCCTTCTAACAATGTTGTGTCTTGGATTTCTTATTGGTACAGAGACGGTCCTCTTGGTTAGTTTAAAAGCATTAATTGGCTGGGCACAGTGGCTCACACTGTAATGCTAGCAAGGTGGAGGGATCACTTGAGGCCAGGTGGAGGGATCATTTGAGGCCAGGAATTTGAGATCAGCCTGGGCAACAGTAAGACCCTGTCTCTACAAAAAGTAAAAAATTAGTCAGATGTGGTGGCACATGCCTATAGTCCCAGCTACTTGGGAGGCTGAGGCAAGAGAATTGGTTGAGCCCAGGAGTTTGAAGATGCAGTGAGCACTCCAGCCTGGGTGACAGAGCAAGATCCTGTTTCATGGGGAAAAAAGAAAAAGCAATTATTATTCACCTTCTGTGTGCTTTGGAGTTTCACCAGGGGTGAGAAGGAGGGGATTCAAAAGGAATAAAAGACAAAGTTCACATCGGGGGAACCGCAGACTCCGAATGTCAGTGTTGCTTCTACTATGTGATTAGCAATTGCTCTGTCCTACCATAACTGTAGGATCCTGGTTACCTTATGAACTGCCCACCTGTACTTTGCCCTCTTATTCCCTTAGTTCACACCTCCATCTTATGTGTATGTCGATCTAGTTTTTCTACCTAAAGACAGTAAGCTCCTAATCACCAGAAGCCCTGTATTCCTGCCCTGATTTCAGACTTGTGTCCTGGGTCCTTTGTTTTATTCTAGGCTTCCAGCTGCAGGATGGCTTGCTCACCGTAGCCTTCTCTGGATATGAAAAGGAGTGGGCTCAGCCCAGGTCTTGGGTCAGTCAGTGCAATCTACTCCTTAGAATTGTGCTGAAATCATCATGTGGATCCAGGTATCCTGCATCACCTAGTAACACACGAGGCATAGAGAAACCCCTCAAAAATCCTATAAAAACTAAATTGAATTGCCAGGTAAAAAGTGAGCCAGTGTAGATTTCTGGTTGCCTTTGAGTAAACTTGCTATGATTTCAGGGTGATAGAGCCACTCTACATTTGTTATTTGAAAGTCATGTGCCATGCTGGGCTCTGGGGATACAATGGTGAAAAAAGGGGGTCCCTCTCCTCATGATGTTCATGTTCTAAAATAGCCAGTTTGGAAGTCTTGATCAGGTGTTAGGGAAGTACCAGGGAGAGTGGTTATAAAAACAGATTAATAGAATTCTGTTCTCAAGGAGCTCACGGTTCAATGAGGGAGATGAAGATCGTGGAAGCCCAGCCTTTGAGAGCTCTGTGGGTGATGCCGATCCCAGTGCAGGCAGATTACATACTGAGCCAGCAGATTTGTGTCACTGCTCTTCAGAATGCCACGTGAGGCCCTGGCCTTGGGGACACAATTCACCAAGCATCATCACCTATATTAGATTTACTCACTGGGTGGTTTCCTCCTAGGAAAAGATGAGTCAATAAAGCCCCTCGAGGGAAACTAAAAACAATCAGTATCTAACCAGATGGGTTTGATTACATAGATTTTGCATCATGAGAATTTTCAAGGATATCCAAGGACAGTGTTCCAGTGTGGAAAGGGTATGGGGGACTTTGGAGACAGACTTGAGATTGAATCCTCACTTTACCACTTATTAGTTGTGTGGCCTTGGGCAAATGCCTTAATTTCTCTGAACCATGGTGTGCTCATCTGTAAAATGGGGATGACGATCTCAATTCATGCAATTGTTGTGAGTCAATGGAGTACTGTGTCTATGTGTCTGGCACTGTGGCTACATAGTACATTTTAGTTTTTCCCTCTTTCTGCTTCTTCAGATGTCAGTGGGAAGCAACCATTATAAATTATATCTAAAATAAATGACACTTAGAAACAGGAGATTGTTATGAAGCATATTGATGAGAGGTGGCCTAGAACGGGTCTCTAGAAGATGGTATGTCAGGGAGTCCCCAGTGCTTTACAGACTTCTTTTGCGAGTGCTCCTGTAGGGAAGAAATAGGGATAATATTCATGAGAATATTATTCTTGGAAATCACTTAACTTTTTTCTTTCTTCAAGAATATTTTGGATAGTAATAATTTGTTTACATGCCTATCTCATCTGTTAGACTAAAGCTTCATGAACTTTTGTTGCAAAAGAATCACTGGAATGTTTTTAATAGTATAGTTTCCTGGAGCCCCACCCTCAGAATGAGTCTAGGGCAGGGTCTAGGAATCTGCACTGACAATTCAGGGGCTTCTGGCACAAGTTCTGAGGACTACACTTTGGGAAGACCACATTGGAGTGAGAGCTTCTTCAGAGCCCGTACTGTTTCCAGTTCACTCTGTGTACCCAGGGCTGGATATACTAGGCATTGATGGAGTTTTGTTAAATTACAGATAGTGATTCTCCAAGTAGATTGTCCTATTGAGAATGTTGGCTTAAAATGTTGGCTTCCTGGCTTCTGAGTCAGTATTTTGTGAATTTGAAGAAAATAATTAGTCTCCCAGAATTTGCTTGTTCCTGAACAACCTGGCGGAGCTGGGAAGAAACCTGTCTGTGTGAGTAAGACCAGCCCCCAGCAGTCCATCCACACAACCACTCCCAAGCACAGACACTGATGAGGACAGAGGCAAGTGACACCAGCGAGGGGTTGCTCCTCAGGAACAACAGTCCTGGCCAAGCTATTTCTCGGTCTGTTCAGAGTTGGTTGATGAGAAGCTGGGGAGCAGCTCTGTGACTATCTGTTGTTCTTTTTGTGCACTGTAGGTCCTCTATAAATTAAAGAAGTTCAGGCCTTTTTTGGGTGGAGAATCTGAAAAAAACCAAACATTTTTGTAAATGTGCTCTAAAGGAAACTCACAAAGTTCCCCTGATTTTACCATGTCATTAAAATACTTCCCCTTGAGTTGGTGTCTTATAAACGGTATCACCTATTCTAAATAAAATAGATTTATTCAACTATACCTTATTGTTTCACATCCTGGTCTTTGTCAGCTACTTGCCCAGGAGCACCCCAGAGCCTGGGATTATGTTTTTACTGAGTTCAGGGGAGCACCTACTCTTTACCATGAGGAGAAAAGTGATGATTTATTTCCAGGTTTTCTACATGAAATTTTGGACAAATTTTTCTAAGTGAATTTTGGACAATTTTGGACAATTAGACTGCATCAGAACATTTTATAGTATTCTGATTAGAAGAAGAGAAAGGGCCCAGAAGACAATACCACACTCACAAATATTAGATTATGGCTTGAATTGCCCATACTTCATATTTGAAGTTGCTTCTAAGATAACATAATGGCCCTTGTGAAACATATTCATTGCCCCAAGAAAACATTAGACATTTATCCAGATGGCAAGGTGACTCTGTATTTGCTCTAAATTAATTAATGGCTAGTTTCCATAGGGTGGGACCAAGCACCACACTGTGCCTCTGGTTAGGGCCATGGGGCCAGATCAAGCCAGCAGGTGTTTCATTACCTCTCGACAACAAAACATCTTAATATGTAATTTAACACAAGTAACTGGGAATTTTTTAATCACAATAAAAACTACTGATTTCACCACTCTCAATCCCTTTATGGATATAATGTGTCCCTGTTACCAGATGCTCTTGACAATGTTAGGTCTCTGGGAATTTTTTACCTCACAGTTTATTATTTTTTAAATGCCACATTCTTTTCTGAAAATAGAAGTTAGTGCTACTTTTTCCTGAAAATATTGCCCTTTTATATTAATAGTTATTAATATATTTGGGTCTTTCTGATCTGCACAACTGAACAGGAGTTGAGGGCTCAGGCAGGCAGCAAGCCCTCTACCTGGCGAGGCCAGTTCTTCCCCTGGGAGCACTGGGGGTAGGGAGGGGCCCCAAGCAAATGAGCCACAATGGGATGGAGGGGCTGGTCTAGGAATCAAGAGTCATCAAGGGGGTTTTGTTTCTGGGCTGCCCTCTTGTAGGGTGGTATTAAATTGTCCCTCAGACCAATGCCACACCTGCCTTTCTAATTGCTTTTCTCCTCCTGCACTGGGAATGATAGTATTTTAGGTGCTTGTGGGGAGTCTTGCCTCACTGTGGCATGAGGACCTAGAAGGAAATGACATACTGCTTTAGGGCATGTCATTGTCCATGTCTGGAGTACCTTGGCACAGCTGTGTGCTCAGGTGACCTGAGCCTGTCACATACCCCTCAGAGGAGTGTCTTGCGATAATGGGGCTGCACATTATGAGGCAGGGCAGTTCTATGAGGAAAGAATACACTAGGTGCTTAGTAACTGTTTCTTTGTAATAAGGGAAGATAAAAACAAGGAAGGATAGGAATTCTCCTGGAAAACACTGGATCTTGGGCTGAGTGCTGTGGAGAATACAAAGAGAGAAAAGATGTTGTTCCTATTCTCAAGGCATTTACCATCCTGTGGGGGCAAAGTCAGCCCGTGCAAACGTAAACAGCAACCCCAGGCTGCATGTTCAGTGCCAGAGGAGAGTGGGCGGGCCATGCACACATTGCTGAGTGCTGAGCTGTGTTGTAGGCAGCTGCCTAATAAAAATAAGCATCGTGTTTGTGAAGGGCTGGATTCAAGGTCATGCACAGAATGATGTCACCCTCACTGGCTCATTCTTCTGTGTGTTCTTTTGACTGAGAAGCTGGAGTGACAGGCAGCCAGGAACTGCGGATACAGACAGCCTCACTGACTGCGTGGCCTGGGGGTGTCCTGGCTGCAAGAAGATGGAGACCAGTGGTGCACTGGTTCATTCCTCTGGAGTGGAGAGTGGGGAGCAGGAGGAAGTTCTCCATTTCCTGGGGTGGCTGGGAAAACTTGATGGTGGAGTTAGGAGTGAAGGGTGGGATGAGGTGAGTGCAGTGGAGGGTTCATTCCTCTCACAGGGGACTGGAAGGACAGAGCTCTGTGTTCATGGGGGCAAAGTGTTAGAGTGTCATGAGGCCTTGAGCTCTAGACTCAGTGCCACTCCTGGGAGTAGGGTCCTGGTCCCCACTGTAGTCCCCAGCACGGACTGCACCCACCCACTGCATAGTAGGTGCTCAATGCATATTTGCTAAATGAGTATATTATTGAACTGGACTGTGACACCTGGACTTTAGCCTGTAGGTGAGAGGCAGAAGATGTGACAGGGAGGTGGTGTTTGGCAGCAGGTACTCAGTGGACTCTTCCCCTCCCACATTGAAACTTACCTGTCCTGGGTCTCATTCCTTTTGTCAAACTAGCCAGTCTGAGCAGTTAATACCAGGTGCTAATGAAAAACCATAGCTTACTATAGCATCTCTCCCAGGTGATGTTAGCATTTTAACATGAGCCTTCAAGTTGTTGCCCCAGGGCGTAGTGGAGGGCAGCGGTCTGTTGGGAGCATTTTGGTTGGAGAATCCTTAGGTCTCCTGGATGTCTGTGTGAGGAGCCACATGCAGCTTCTGTGTAAGGCAGGCTTTTGCTGGCTTATACCGCGACAGTCAAGATACGCAAGGCTCTGTGTTTCCTCTCCTCTCTGGTTTAGTCTGGAGAATTTCAAATTCATCAAGCCCTCTGAACACTGCAGTTTCCTGGGCTTCATCTTCCATCCTCTTCCATCTCCCTGGGACTCCCTCCCTTGGCCATGCTCTGATACCCTAGCAAAGTCCCTTGGAAGTGACTCTGATGAAATTGGCAGCCCTCCTCTCTGTCTGCCGAGTGACTTGAAACAGAACCTGTGTGTTCTAAATGATGCTTTTACTGCCCTGTGTTTTTACTTTTTCACTATTTTTTTTTAAAGAAAAGCTAATCAAACAGATAATTTTGAGTTGTTGTGCTTTCTGATTACCAGTGTAGCAATCTGTAACTGTCTCCTTACAATTACTAAAGCAGCGTGGTGATAATCCTAGTTACTGCCTGCCCAGGGAGCATGTCTTGGTCACTGCCATCCCTGAGACATTTCCCTGGCCAGATCAAAAGACAGCTGGGCTTCCCTGGAACTTTCTCCTTTGCCGCTGACCGATGGGATACTCCCTCTTAAAATGTTACTGACAAGTCTAAAGGAAAGCTTTGACTCATTTGAAACTTTTTAAGAGAAAATCCTTCTACTTAACACCTCCACACTGAAGCAAGCAGCTGGAAGTCACTCTTGGTTTTATAGCAGTCAGGAGGCCTGTGGGCTTAAGGTTCACATTTGGCAGCGGCATGCGATATTTTTGAAGTTCCAATATGGAGCTCAGTACTCATCATGTTTCACTCCTTGGGCTACTGATGGCTGCAAAGCCGAGGTGGCCATCCATCTCTGTCAGGGCTTGTCACTTGCATCTTTACGAGCATAGCTATTAATACTCTCTCGCTTGATCACTTAATCTGGCCAACTTGGAGAGGCCAGAGCTCTGATGTCCCCTTTCTTCTGCCTTTTTTTTTTTCTGAGACAGAATCTCATTCCATTGCCCCGGGTAGAGTGCAGTGGTGTTATTATAGCTCACTGCAACCTCAAACTTCTGGGCTCAAGTGATCCTCCTGCCTCCGCCTCCTGAGTAGCTGGGACTACTGGCTGGGGTCACCAGCCCTGGCTAATTTTTTCTATTTTTTTGTAGAGATGGGGTCTTGCTCTTGCTCAGGCTGGTCTAGAACTCTTGACTCAACTGATCCTCACAACTTGGCCTCCCAGAGTACTAGGATTACAGGCTTTAGCTGCCACGCCTGCCCTGCCCTGCCCTTCTTGATTACATTTTAAAATTCAAAAACATTGACTCTTGTCTGCCCCAGTGTGTCTTGGTGGTGGCTTAGGGTCAGTCCTTTGGCCCTGGGTGCATGAATCTCCTTGGGTGGCCCCTGGAGCAGACAGTGGTCTCTCATTCACTATGCTTGTGGGATCTCAGGCAGCTGTGAACTATCATGCAGACTTGGTAAGGGGGGTAGGGGGTGCTGGGTGCATCTGGCAGGAGAACAGGTCTCTGCGATGAGGCAGGAACTGCCAGTTGCCACTGAGATCCACTCCTTCCTTAGGACATAGCCCTAATTTTACTGCTTAATGCACCTGCTTAAAAGCTACACTTTCCAGTTTGCCTTGCAGCCACGTGGGGCCTGTGAGGAAGTTCTGGCTGTGGTTAAGTAGGGAAGCTGTTGTGTGGGGCTTCTGGGAAGGGTGCTTAAAAAGGACTGACCCTACCAGGGGCTGTGCTTATTTGCCCTGCCAGCATCCTGCCTCTGCAACACAGCCTGGATTTGCTGCTTGGCACTGCAGAGGTCGTCTTGAATCGTAAGGTGACTCTGAGGACAGAAGGATGTGCTGGGATGATGGAGCAGCAAGATAGAAAGAGCCTGGATCTTTTTTTAAGTTTTTTTTTGTTTTTTTTTTTTTTTTTACTTTTTAAAATTAAACTTTCTATTTTGAGATAATTGTAGATTCACATACAGTTTTAAGAAATGATACAGAGATATCTGTGTACTCTCTACCTAGTTTCCCCTGTGGTTAACATAGTACCACAGCACAGCCAGGAACTCCACTTCCATATAGTTAAGATATCACCGCAGGAGCCCTTGCATTGCACTTTTATAGTCATACCTGTTTCCCTCCTGCCCCTGCATCCTCCTTAACCTCTGGAAACAGCTATCTGTCAGAGCCTGGATCTCGATGAAGGCAGAGCCTCTGTCCCAGCTCTGGACCACTTACCTGTGGAATGAAATTTGACTGATTGAGAGATGTAAATATCTAAATTAATGAAGCCAAATATTACTGTTTAAAAATGTCATGTATTCAAACTTAACCCTTAGCTGAGACAGCTGAGGTCCAGGAAAGGAGGCCAGACTACCATTATTACTTTAGGGGAAAGTACAGACTTGTGAAGGTGGTTTCAAAGAAGCAGGAAATTGCAGCTAAGTCAAGAAAAGACTAGGGGCTGTTGCTTTCATGTACTAATGAATTTCCCTTCATCACAGCTCTGACCCTGGCTTCTATAAGGTGCTTTTGAATGTTTTTATTCCTGTCTTATTTGAGTATTATAAATAATTGATCTTAAAATATCCTGGCTGCTACCAATATTTAGTTTACAAGAATTTATTGCATCTAACGTCTGCAGTTATGATTTCTTCAGATGATAACACTTCCTTGGAGATTTCAGTTTTGATTCTCAGAAAGAGATTAGTGGGGAAAGTGGAATTTGATGTTAAGAAATGTTCTAGAAACTTGGCTGCAAAGTGCCAGTCCTTGCTAGGACTGCCAGAGAGTTCTGGGGCCTGTCTCAGCTGACTGCTCATGCTGTGTCTCCCTTCCCAGGAGCTGGCGTCAGAGAGGACGTGTTTCTCATCTGGAGGGAGCTGAAGGAAGCCTGCAGCACCCTGGCCCAGATCCAGAGGCTGGTGGATGAGCTGCCTGAGTCCAACGTGGCCACAGTAGACTGCGGTTGGTGCTCTTTATGGTCACTAGTATAAAAGGGTTGTAAATGTGACTAGTAGGGGACCAGGGGCTGTTTCCACGTTCCTAATCAGGAGATCTCCATAGCCCAGATGCGAGGAGGTGCTAAGGAGAACTTCCAAAATGTGCTTTGGGGTGTGTGTGTGTGTGTGTGTAGATTGTCAAAGAAGAACCAGAGCTGGATAGTAGTTAAAGCAGTAGAAAAAGATTCTTCACAAACTATTGCAATAGGGGAAAGCAGACCTCAGTGTAGAACTGGGCTCAAATCTGAATACAACATGAACAAGCGGGGATTCACAGCCAAGGAACAGCCTGGGGTCAGTGGATGGAAAATTACTAAGAAGAGACAGCAGGGGTAAAGGCTAAACCAACTTGACAGGATTCTGGCTGAAGACAGGCCAGGGTGATCAGACATCACCTGGGGAATGGTGGAGGATGAAGAAACTGATCAGATATCAAGGTGATCAGATACTGAGGGTGGGGGATTCTGGCAAAACTGACTTAGCAGGATTTTTGCTAAAATCAGGGGATACAAAGATGAACATAAAAGTCCAAAGGTTGAAACCTACTTGAGGATTCAGAGGAGTCTGACAAAATTTGGTCAAGGGTAGACTTCGTCAGGATGCATGTGCTCTTGCAAGGAGAAAGAGCAGGAGGAGACCTCAGTGATGGGGTCAGCTGACCTTGGCCCTTACCTGCAGACTAAATTACATCCAGACTATCTGTGGCGGGCAACCATCCTACTCATCCTCAGATACCTACAGGAAAGGCTTAATCACTTTCCTTTGAGCAGAGTCTGGACCTTGCTACAGAAAGGTGGCACAGGAGTATGGAATGTTTATCTAGAAGGGACAGGGTGAATGTGGGTTTGAATTATTTATATTAAGAAGAAATTATTAAAATCCAGTTGCAAGGACTTTAGCTTAGAGCTCCTTCATCTAAATTGAAATCTTAGAGTTTGGAAGACTAATTTGCTCTCTCTAAATATAATGACAAGAATGATGGCGACCATTTAGTGGGCACTTACTATGTGTCAGGTGCTGCTGTAAAACCTGGGCTTATATTTAGCTCATTTAATCCTCCTGACTCTATGAGGGAGTGCGTATTATCCCCATTTGAAGGGGTGAGCAAACTGAGGCACAGAGGGATTAAGTAATTGGCCATGGTCACATGGCTAGCAAATGTAGAGTCTGATTTTGAACCCAAAATGCAGAGTGGAGGCTTTGTTGCCTAGTTAAATTTTTAAAAAAGTTAGCAGTGATGCTGTATTTATCTTAGCATTACTTTCCATTATTTAATTAGCACCTTTCCTATCCTGAAAAATGAAAGCACTTCCCTAATGTGATGGACTCCAGCCCTCCCCTCCATTGTACCATAGAAACAAAAATCATTACATTTTTATTACTGAAAGACACTGAGACTACAAGAAGTGTTTTTCCCCTTTTTCTTTTCAGCCAAAGCAGTTTTCACAACAAAGGGCATGAGTTTTGAAGTGAGAAAGACCTGGTTATAGATATCAGCTCCATCACTAGATTAACCTGAGTTAATCTCTTTCAGCCTTAGTTTATTCTTTTGTAAAACAATTATAATAACATCGATATTGAGGAACTATTGTAAAGATTAAATAAAATAATGCATGCTTTGCACCAAGCAGGAACTTGATAAATGTCAGCTCACTCTTTTTCCTTTCACATTTAGGGAAGTTGATATACTGATTCTTCTGTATAAATTCTTGAGCTAGTAGAGGATTTTCCTCTCTAAGGCACTGGTTTCCTTTAGGGCACACCTGGTAATAACAGTTACCACTGAAAGCACATACCTTACATGTCAGGCACTGTTCTAGGCTTTATCACCAGTAAGTGATTCAAACCTAGTCCTTCTGTAAAAATACTGATGTCTGCCTCCCACCCCTAGACATTGTGATTTAACCCCTATGGGATGACATTAGGGTTTTTGAAAGCTCCCCAGGTGATTCTAATGTGCAGCCAAGTTGGGACCCACTGCCAGGCTGTGGTGCCTCCTGGTACTGCCTGTATTACAGAGGTGCAGTGGGGCAGAGAGTAAGGAGGCCAGGCTCTCTGGAAACAGGGATGCACTTGAAGAGGAGAAATGAGGATGGAACCTGTGTGAAGAAGGGGAGAGGTTTAGGCATGGGCAAGCCTGCCCTGTGTGACTTGATAAATTTCTGGTGACGGTGGCCTTTTCCTGTGACTGGGTGTCCTGACTTGGGCCGGGGGAACCAGATTCTGTGGTTGGGTTGCCAGGACCAGCTCCCTGGGGGTTACTAAGGAAAAGTCCAAGCAGGCTGTCTGGAGGAGCTGTCACTTATAGTGACACCCTATTTGAGAACCCAGACAGTCCCGTCATCCTGTGAGAATGAACATGAAACGGAGGACCCAGGCTATCTATGTTGGGCAAAGAGAATGGGGATCTTGCCACTAAGTTGTTTCTTTGGGGGAGTGTATGGACTGAATTGTGTCCCCCAAAATTCAAATGATGAAGCTCCAGCCCCCCATGTGACTGTATTTGGAGTAAGGCCTTTAAGGAAGTAATTAAGGTAAAATGATGTCATAAGGTAGGGCCCTAATCTGATAGGATTGGTGTCTTTATAAGGAGAGGGAGAGACACAAGAGAGCTCTCTCTTTCCCCACAAGCACACAGAGGAAAGAGTGCGTGAGGACACTGGGAGAAGGCTGACATCTGCAAGCCAGGAAAAATGGCCTCGCCAGAAACTAATGCTGCTGGCACTTTCATCTTGGACTTCCACCTTCCAAAACTGTGAGAAAATAAATTTCTGTTGTTTAAGCTGCCCAGCCTGTGATACTTTGTTATGGCAGCCCAAGCAGACTAATACAGGGAATATTTAAGTTTGCTGTAGTTACTCTTAAGGGTTAACAAAAGATTTTTGATGTTATTGCCAAAGGAAACAGAAGAGCTACAGGCCTCAGATATTGGACAATGGTCTGTCATTATCCCTTTATTTCAATCTAATACACACACAGAGAGATACCCTAAAAACTAAAAACCAAAATAACTCCAAGCAGAAGTTTTCAAAAAATTCTTTGAAAATACCATTTTTATTTAAAAAGAAAAATTTAATCAGGGCCTTTCCTCTGTTGGATAGCCATCTAAACTTTTAGAAACTTTATTGGCCCCAGAGGCTACATGTAAAATATCTGATCTGTTCCTGTTCCCATCCACTGCCCAGTGATACTGAAGCAAAGCTTGTATCAGTCTAAGATGCTGCCTGGACTGCTTGGGGCAGAAGCAGTGGCCATTCCTCCCAGCTGGCTACTCAAAGCCTACAGGTCAGAAGAGAGAGGGTAGCTGGCTAGAGAGAGGAAGGGGCAGATTGGAGGAAATCAGATGGGCTACGATTCCATCTGGAACCTTCTGGTAAATTAGACAAAGGCTGCACTCCTTGAGGATAGCAGCTCCCACATGCCCCCTGGGCTGGGTGCACTGGTCAGTGGCCAGCCAGCACACACAACCATAGGTCCAGGAAGGCAGTTTCTGGCAGGGATGATTCATCAGCCTAATGCCTGGATGAGAAGATGATGAGGCCAGACATTCTTGCCAGTGTTAATTTTGACCTCTTTAATTACCAAGAGCGGGACATCAGGATTCCCTGGAATGAAAAAACTGACAAAAATATATGAGTCAATAGGTTTTTTTTTTTTTTTTTTTTTTTTTTTGGGCCAGAGTCTCACTGTGTTGCCCCGGCTAGGGTGCCATGGCATCAGCCTAGCTCATAGCAACCTCAGACTCCTGGGCTCAAGCCATCCTTCTGCCTCAGCCTCCCAAGAAGCTGGGACTACAGGCATGTGCCACCATGCTGGCTAATTTTTTCTATTTTTGGTAGAGATGGGGTCTCACTCTTGTTCAGGCTGGTCTTGAACTCCTGAGCTCAAATGATCCACCCACCTTGGCCTCCCAGAGTGCTAGGATTACAGGTGTGAGCCACCGTGCCCAGCCTGAATCAGTAGTTTTTAAGACACTAAATACTAAGCAATGAAGGCCAGTGATTCCTGAGATAGGGCAACTGAAAAAAAAAAAATGTGAGCTCTAGATTTTCCCGGCTTACTGCCTTGAGAGAGTTTCCAGCCAACAGTATATGGAGGAGGAACCCATGTGGAGCCCAGCAAACTTCCTGAGTTTGGGAAATAGAACTGAGAGTCTGGAGAGACAAAGGCAACTAGAATTCACAGGACAAAGTGCCAGAGAGGAGAAAGGTATGCAGAAGGAGAAGTCCAGAAATCTGCAGAGGGTCCCTCTCAGAAATTCATTTGAATACTGATCAGCTCATTCACATGAGAAAATTACCTGAGTCCGGGGATAGAGCCATTGGAAAGAATTAGAAGAAAAGAGCTTGGATTTCACACATGGCCAGGTACAGTGCCTATTCTCATCAGCCTGAACATTATAATTCAGGGGTCCCGGGTAGACTACTTGGAAAGGTCCTTCCTCAGTTATGGGAATGCTTGGCCTTAAACTGAACACTGCACTGGGCCCTCCTAAGAAATCATTAAAGCAAGACATGAGAAGAACAAACTATAGCTAGGTAACATAACTGCATCTCAGAACAAAGCTCAAGAATATTTAAAAGAATACAAAATCACTCAGTACCCAACAGGGTAAAATTCACAATGATTGGCATCCAATAAAGATTACTTAGGCATGAATATAAGTAGGAAAATGTAACCCTTAATAAAAGAAAAATCAATCAAAATTGAGAACTGACATAGACATTAGAATTGTCAGAAAAGGCGCTCAAAGTTATAACTGTATTCCATATATTCAAAAAGTTAAGTAGAGACAGTGAAGGTATGAAAAAAGATACATATTGAGCTTTTAGAGAAGAAAATATTTTGGATGAAAAACATACTGAATGGGATCAATGATAGATTAGACATTGCAGGAAAAAAGATTAGTGTCCTTGAAGACAGCAATAGAAAGTATCTAAAATGCGATACACATAGAAAAAAAGAATAAAAAATTTAAAAAACATAAAAGAGCACCTGTGAGTTGTGGGACAACTTCAAGGGCCAAATATACATGTAGATGGAATACCTAAGGCAAGGAAAGATAAAAAGGTGGTGGAGAACAGAAAAATATTTAAAGAAATAAATGTTGAAAGAAGTGTTCACATTTGATTAAAACTACAAACCCAGAGATCCAAGAAGTTCAATGAACTCTAAGTACTAGAAAATGAAGAAAACTATACCATGGGACATCTTAATTAATTTGCTTAAAACCAGTAACAGAGGAAATCTTAAAAGCAACCAGAGAAAAAAAGATATGTACAAAGGAAGAGAGATAAGATTGATAGCAGATTGCTAGTTCAGATGAAAACATAGTGTAGTAGCATCTTTTCTTTCAGTGCATTAAACTCTCAACCTAGAATTTTATATTCAGAGAAAATACCTTTCAAAAACAAAGGCAAAATAAAGACATTTCAAATAGACAAAAGCTGAATTTATCATTAGCATGTATTATATGGGAAGTCATATAATATTACTTAAAGTTAGATCATGATAAGTTGAAGATGTGTACTGTAAACCTAAAACAACCACAAAAATAACAAAACAAGCTAACAAAGGAGGTAAAATGGAAGTTAAAATGCTCAATCCAAAAGCTATCAGGAAAAAAAGAAAAAGAAGAGAACAAACAGTAGATGGGGCCAATAGAAAAACATAGCAAGGTGATGGACATAAACCTAAACATATATGTTAAAACTTATCAGTTTGTACATTTTAAATGTGTGGGTTATTGCATATCAGTTATACCTTAATACAGCTGTTTGTAAAGTAAAAGATGAGTACATGGGTCATTCTTAAGGCACTAAGCTGTTAATGGGCATTGGTGTTGATACACCTGAGCATTCTGTATGGGTGTGCATCAGTTGTGTGTGATCCAGTCCTGACTCTCAAACAAGAAGATGGCTTTTCTCACAAAATGTTAAAGAATTTGTCCAAAGAGAAGCATTACCCTTCTTTGGATGATGCTGCAGCTCTAAACATTTTAGAAACTCGTCATTTGGAACAACCTTCACAGCCATTTTGTAACCCAGTAGAGATAATTGGTCTAATCGTGCTGTGTAGTCATGCTTTAATCATGAACACAGTCTCAAAGATTCCATCTGAGATTCAAGAATTGACTCAGAATACTTAGTTATTTTAAAATATCAAAAGAAAAGGAAGTGGCTAGAGGTTCATTTAAGCTCTGCAGGCAGTTCCAAGCATTAGCGTTACAGGAGTTTTGAGCACATGTTTTTTTTTTGACAAATAAAGAGAGGGATGATGCTTTTTTTTATTGGCATTGTATTAAATAACCAGCAAGATTTCTCTGTAGTCCTGGGTGATCGTGAAGTACACAGATTCGGGGTTAGAAAGATATTAAACCTGGCTCTGCCCACTCCTGCTCCTCCTGCTGTGTGACTGTGGGAAAAACATTTATTATCCATGCCTCAGTTTCCTTATTTTCAAAATGTGGGTGATAATACGTACCCCAAAATGTGGATGATAATACCTACTCCCATGGAGTAGTTATGAAAATTAAACGAGAACATACATGTAAAACATTTAGAACTATGCTGGCACAGAATTAGACTGTAATGATGGCTCAAGAAAAGGTTAATCCATTTATTTGTTGTTTTATTTATTGAGCACTTACTATATGCAGCTCTCTCTGTGCTAGATGATAAGCATAATGGTGAATAAAACAGACATGGAATGGGCCCTCATAAATCAGGACCTACAAGGACCATGTCTTGCTCAGTGAAGGTAGAAAATCAGATGAATGTGAAAGTATAGTTACCAACTTGGGTATTATGATCAAAGAAAAGTGGAGGCTCTTAAGCTATTCTCTAGGATTAAGGAAAGGTTTCCTGAGGAAATAACTTTGGAGCTGATATTTGAGGGTTAGGGAGGTAAGTTAATGAAGTGAAGGGATGGAAGAGAGGGGGAGGGGAAGTGTCTTCCAGGCAGAAGTACAGCATATGCAAAGGCCCTGAGGCAATGAAGAAAATGGCACTTTAGAAGAACCGGAAAAGATGAATGTGGCTGGAGCTCAGAGTTCAGTTATGAGTCTGGAGAGATAGGCAGGGACCAGATGGTGCTGGCTCTAGAGAGTCCGTGGTACAGGTGTCAGCCCTTAATTTTATACTAATAGTCAGCCATTAGAGGATTTTAAACAGCAGAATGCTAAGATTTGCATTTAGAAAAAAAATCACTTTAGCCACAGGTTGGAGAGGAGGGAGCGCACAAGGGTGAGGGAAGAAGGTAAAGGCATTAGTACAGATAAGAAATGGTGTCATCTTGGACTAGGGTGGTAGTATGTGAAGAAGATGATAAATGGACAGATATAAGGGAGAGTTAAATTGTTGGATTGACAGGACTTGAGGATGAGTGAGATAGAGGTATGAAAAATAAGCTCCTACCTAGATGGATATGGTGCCATCCATTAAGCATAGGGAATGCTGGAGGAGAACCAGGTTTGCGGGTGGGAGATGATGAATTGTATTTGGACCTATTGAGACTGAAGTGTTTGGACCTATTGACACTGAAGTGTCCTTGAGACCCAGTGGAGAAGTAAAGAAGACAATTGTCTAAGTAGGTCTGGAATTCAAATAACTGTGAGTAACACATACTGTGGGGGTAAAGTGAACATTCTTGGTATAAAGATAAATATGGACATATCAAGTGGGAATTCCATGTTTCTGAATCTTTGACCCCATGTTCTTTGGATTCTGATATCCACAGAGAAGAACATATCATCTCAGTTTTTTTGTTCTGCACCAAAGGTAGATGAGTCTAATCAGTGTACTATATGAAGACTGTTTTAGCAACATGATGACTTGTGATTTGAGAGCAGAACAAATTAATTTACAGAGCACTTGTACATGTTCTTCTTCTCAAGAATATCTTCCCTTTTTGCTCAGATAGGATTGCAGAAGGGGTTTTAGGCATGACATGGCTGGTTTCTTATGCAGCTAGAAGCAAATGGCACACTTCTTGAAGTGTTTACACTTCAGGCAAGGCAAGGTATAAAATATTTCTTCCCAGAACTCAGATTTTCTCCAACATACCTTTATACCTTTAAAGCTGTCTGTATAGTCCAATGAACATAGACAAGGCTGATTGATAAGCAGCAAGTGAAAATGCTAGGAAGGACCAAGACTATGTTTACTCAAACATCCATTTTCTCATGGGTAGTGAGCTCTGTATTTTTCAAACAAAAACATACACAGCAAAACATCTGCATCAGAATGCCACATAATGCTCCCACAACTCAGAATTAATGCTCAAAAATTTCCTCAAAAATGTGAGAGAAGAATTGATCAATTAGAATTTTGTAGATAGATGCATTTAATTTAGGAAAGATATTGAAATGTGATACAAGTATGATGAAATATCAAAATTAAAATCATGTTGTTAAAAAGTATGGAAAGGCACAACACATCCATTAAGTAATTGTATTCAGTATATTTGAACCCTTTAATTATGAAAAAACTAAAAATACCTAGGCAAAAATGGCAGAGTTAAGGACCTTCAAAAATTTTCTCCTGTATAAAAGCAATAAGGATACTGTCAGATTCAACTTTTTTCAGGACTCTAGAAATTAACCAAAGGTGTGCAGCAATCTGGGGAGTATTTGTTCGAGAAAAGTGACTGAATCTCGGTGAGAACAGTGAGCTTGTAGCATTTTAACTTGTCCTGTTCACATTTCCCCCTCTCTAGCTCCTCACTAACCTTGAAAAACAACACTCTGCAGTCAGCAGCCTGGGTAGCCAGCCTCTGGAGGGAGCAGAATGTGGTTGGAGTTCCTTCAAAGCCTCATGTCCAGAGAATTCTCATTATTTGCCCTGTCTGCTGGTTCTCTGGAAGACCCCACTTACAAAACTTTTTTCTTTTTTCCGAGACAGAGTGTCACTCCATTGCCCGGACTAGAGTGCTGTGGCATCAGCTTAGCTCACAGCAACCTCAAACTCCTGGGATCAACCGATTCTTCTGCCCTCAGCCTCCCAAGTAGCTGGGACTACAGGAATGCACCACCATGCCCGGCTAATTTTTTCTATATATTTTTAGTTGTCCAACTAATTTCTTTCTATTTTTAGTAGAGACAGGGTCTCGCTCTTGCTCAGGCTGGTCACGAACTCCTGAGCTCAGACGATCCTCCCACCTCGGCCTCCCAGAGTGCTAGGATTACAGGCATGAGCCGCTGCGCCTGGCCTGCAAACGTTTTTTTTTTTCTTTTTTTTTTTTGGCCCTGTTTGAAAAGCTCTTTCTCTGGAGACAATTGTCAAAACAGTGAGGTAATTAATTAACTTTGTGGCTGCCTGAGGTTGTGGATAACCGTCAGGACAGACAATAGGTATACCAAAAAGCTTAAGAGGAAAAGCTGGGGAATGAGATGTTCATTGGTATTTGAAAAGCTCTGATATATTCCTAGCAAACTAGAAGGCCATGCACATGCATAGGTCTGTGAGCATGCCTAGACTATGCATATGCTCAGAAAAGGACTCAAGAAACACCTAAACTCTCATCTTGGGCTGACCTTGAGGCTCTGTATAGTAGGAAGTGAAGCCTGAGGCAGAGATGTAAACTGCTACAGCATTGAAAGTGTGGCTCAATACACACACACAGCTCCTCAGCAAAGGGCAGTCCGAAGCATTTAAGGAACTCTTTATTCAATTATTAGCTAACCATTAAGTTCAATGAACAGAGACTCCAGTAACTACATATGACAAAGAATACAGATTTTACAGAATTCAGAAGTCACCAAAAAAAATAAAAGCAGATTCACAACGAACCCTGGGGAGGTGTGAGAATCTGATTTCTGGAGTTGCTACATTTTATTATTTAAAATTTTCAGTGATCAACAAAAATTATGAGACATGCAAAGAAACAAGAAAGTATGGCTCATACACAGAAAAAAAATGCAATTAGTAGAAACTGTTCTTGTGGAAGCCTAGACATTGACCTTACTAGATAAAGATGTTAAATAAGCTATTTAAAGAACTAAAGTAGGCCAGGCACAGTGGCTCACACCTGTAATCCTAGCACTCTGGGAGGCTGAGGTGGGAGGATTGTCTGAGCTCAGGAGTTCAAGACTAGCCTGAGCAAGAGCAAGACCCCATCTCTACTAAAAAAATAGAAATTACCTGGACAACTAAAAATATATATAGAAAAAATTAGCCAGGTATGGTGGTACATGCCTGTAGTCCCAGCTACTCAGGAGGCTGAGGCAGTAGGATTGCTTGAGGCCAGGAGTTTGAGATTGCTGTGATCTAGGCTGACGCCACGGCACTCTAGCCTGGGCAACAGAATGAGACTCTGTCTCAAAAAATTAAAAAATAAAATAAAAGAACTAAAGTAAACTATGTCTAAAGAACTAATGGAGAAAGTATAAGAATGATGTCTCACCAAATAGAGATATTAATAAAGAGAGGGAAATTTTTATTTTTTTAAAAAGAACCAGATAGAAATTCTGGAGTTGAAAAAATTCTGAAGTATAAAAATTGAAATGAAGAGCTCACTAGAGGGGTTCAATACCAGATGTGAGCAAGCAGAAGAACAAACCAATGAAGTTTTAGGTAGGTCAACTGAGATTACCCAGTCTGAAGAACAAAATGAATAAAGAATGAACAAAAATAAATAGAGCCTCAGAGACCTATAGGATACCATATACATATCAACATATAAACAGTGGGGGTCCCAGAAGGATAGGGGAGAGAATAGCAGAAAGAATGGTTGAATAAATAATGGCTTAAAACTTCCCACATTTGCTGAAAACATTAATTTATCCAGCCAAGAAGCTCAACAGATTCGAAGTAGGATAGACTCAGAGACATTCACACCTGGATACATCATAATCAACCTGTCAAAAGCCAACAACAAAAAGAGAATTTTGAAAGCAATAAGAGAGAAGTGACTCATCACATAAAAGAGGTATTTGGTAAGATTAACAACTGATTTTGTACCAGAAACCAAGGAGATCAGAAAACATTGGGATAAAATTGTCAAAGTACTGAAAGACAAAGACTAGCAACGAAGAATACTACATCCACAAAAAGTATCCTTCAAAAAAGGAGAAATTAATATAAATAAAACCCAAGAGAATTAATTTCTAGCAAACTTGCCCTACAAGAAATACTAAATGATAAAATGAAAGGATATTAGAGAATAACCTGAATCCACATGAAGAAATAAAGACTACCAGTAAAGATAACTGCATGAGCACATGGGTAAATATAAAAGATGGTATAAAGGTATTCTTTTGTTTTCAACTCCTTTTTCTCCTATTTTATTTAAAATACAATTTTATAATTCAATAATTTAAATCTGTGCTTATGGGCACACATGTATAAATATATAATTTATATGAGAATAACAGTACAATGGAGCAGGGAGGGAATGGAGCTATATAGATTTCACACTTTTGTATACCATTGAAATTAAGTTGGTATTAATCTGAACTAGATTGTGATAAATTAAGATGTTATAATCTCTAAGGCATCCACTAAGAAATAGTAAAAGAAATGCCAAGGAAATTAAAATGGAACACTAGAAAATATCTATTTAACACAAAAGGCGGTAATACTAGAATAGAAAAAGAAAGATATGACATGTAGAAAAGAAATAACAAAATGGAAGACATAAATCCTACCATATCATTTATTATATTAAGTGTAAATGGATTAGTTGGGCATAGCTGCATGTACCTATAGTCCAACTACTTGGGAGACTGAGGCGAGAAGATTGCTTGAGGCAAGGAACTCAAGGCTGCAGCATGCTATGATCATACCTGTGAATAGAATAGCAATTGTACTCCAGCCTATGCAACATATCAAAACCCCATCTCTAAAAAAAAAAAGTATAAATTGATTAAACACTTCAGTTGAATGGCAAAGATAGGACAAATGAGTAAAAAAAAGAAAAAAACCCAAGCCATGATCCAACCATATGCTGTCTTTAGACTGAAAGAAACAAGTAGGATGAAAGTAAAAGATGGAAAAAGGTATGCCATACTAATTGTAACAAAAAGAGAGCTGAAGTGGCTATACTAATTTTAGACAAAATAGTCTTTAAGACAGAAATTTTTACTAGGGACAAAAAGGACATTTAGTAATGATTGAAGAGTCAATTTACCAAGAAGAGATAACAATTATAATATAGGCACCTAACCACAGACTCCTAAAATATAAGAAGCAAAAACTGACAGAACTGAAAGGTCTCCTATGATTCCAAAATAGTAGTTGAAGACTTCATTATCCCATTTCCAACAATGGATGGAATAATTAGGCGAAGATCAACAAGGAAATAGAAGACTGAACAACACTATAAACCAACTAAACCCAATAAACATCTATAGAACACTATATGTAACAATAGTGCATGTTCTTAAGTGTACATGTATCATTCTCCAGGATAAGCCATGCTAGGCCGTAAAACAACTCTCAATAAACTGAAAAGGATTGAAATCATACAGAGTGTCTCCTCTGACCACAATGAATGAAGTTAAAATCAATAAGAGAAGGAAATTTTGAATATTGACAAATATGTGAATATTAACAACATAATCCTAAATAACCAATGGGTAAAATACATCTAACAGGAAACTAGAAAATACTCTGAGATGAATGAAAACAAAAAATTCAACATTCCAAAACTTATGGAATACAGCTAAAGCAGTGCTTAGCTATAAACACCTATATTAAGAAAGAAGAAAGATCACATAGCAATAATCTAATCATCTTCCTGAAGAAATTAGAAGAAGAGCAAACTAAAGTGGAAACAAGCAGAAGGAAGGAAATAATAAAGAATAGAGATGATAGAAATGAAATAGAGAATAGAAAAACAATAGATAAAATCAAAACATCAAATGTTGATTCTTTTAAAAAATCAATAAAATTAACAAATCCCTTAGCTAGACTAACCAAGAAAGAAGAAAGGCGTGGGGTGGAGAAAAGACTAATATTATTAAAATCAGCCTTTCAGAAATAAAAATGATTATAAGAGAGTACTATGAACAATTGTATGTCAACCAATAAGATAACCTAGATGAAATAGACAAATTCCTAGAAAGATACAAACTAGCAAAACTGACTCAAGAAGAAATGGAAATTCTGCATGAATCTCACATATGGGACTGATTAGTGGTAATAACAACTACTGCTACTACTACTACTACTACTACTACTACTACTACTAAAACCTCTACACAAAGAGAAGCCTGCACTAGATGGCTTTACTTGTAACTTCTTTCAGTGCTTAGAGAACCTCTTTAAAAAAAATATTTTTAAACATTTAACAGATAGCATTGTATGTATTTATCATGTAAAACATGATGTTTTGAAGTATATGTACATGGTGGAATGCTTAAATATAGCTAAATTACAATTGCATTACCTCACATAGTTAACATTTTTGTGGTGAGAGCACCTAACATCTGCTCTCTTTGCTTTTTTTCAAGAATAAATCATTAACTAATCTTCACCTTGCTGTACAACAGATCTCTTGAATTTATTCTGCCTATCTGTTACTATGTATTCCTTTGACCAGATTGTCCCCATTCCTCCTTTCCTTTCCCCTGCCCAGCCTCTGGTAACCACTATTTTATTCTCTACTTCTATGAGATATTTTTTTTTTTAGGTCCCACATGAGGGGTATTTGTCTTTCCATGCTTTGTTTATTTCATTTATCATAATGTCTTCCAGGTTCATCTATGTTATTGCAAATTTCAGGATTTTTTTATGGCTTTTTTCTTTTTTATGGATGAATAGTATTCCATTGTGTACATATACCACATTTTCTTTATCCATTCATCCATTGATTGGCACTTAGGTTGATTCCATATCTTGGCTGTTGTGAATAGTGATGCATAATTAACACCAATTCTTCATAAACTCTTTCAAGACAAAGAAGAGAAAGGGACACTTTCTAACTCAATCTGTGAGATCTGTATTATCCTGATACCAAAGTCAGTTGAAGACATTACAAGAAAAGTATAGTATTTCTTATGAATATAGATACAAAAATCCTCAATAAAAGTCTAGCAAACTATTAATAAATCCAGCAACATGTAAAAAACTTACACAACTTGACCAAGTGGAATTTATCCCAGGAACACAAGGTTGGTTCAATATATGAAAATCAATCAATGTCATATACCATATTAATAGGCTAAAGAACAGAAACCATACAATTGTCTCAATAGATGCAGAAAAATTATTTGACAAAATCCAACAGCCTATCATGCTGAAAACACTCAATAAACTAGGAATATAAGGGAACCTCTTTAATCTGAAAAAGAGCATCTATTAAATACCCAAAGCTAACATCATACTTACAGTGAAAGACTGAAAGCTTTCCCTCTAATATCAGGAACAAGACAACAATGTCTGCTCTCTCTACTTCTGTTAAACATTGTATTGGAGATTCTAGCTAGCACAACTAGTCAAGAAAAAGTAGTAAAAATATCCAGGTTGAAAAGTAAGAAGGAAAACTATATTTATTTGCATATAACATGATTGTGTATATAGAAACCCTAAGAAATTCACAAAGAAACTATTAGAGCTAATATATGAGTTCAGTCAGCATGGTTGCAGGGTAGAAGGGTAGAAGATCAATGCACAGCAGTTAATTGTATTTTTATATACTAGTAATGAATAATTTGAAAATGAAAGTAAGAAAACAATTCCATTTATAGTAGCATCAAAAAGATTAAAATAAAAAATATTAGGAGTAATTTAACAAAAGAAGTACACAACTTGTACACTGAAAAAAACTTATGGAACAATGCTGAAAGAAATTAATAAGACCTAAATAAATTGAAAGACATCTTGTTCGTGAATTGGAAGACCTAATATTGTTAAGATTGCCATACTTCCAAAATTGATCTATAGGTTCAACACAATCCCTACAAAATCCTAGCTGGCTTTTGGTAGAAATTGACGAGCTGATCCTAAATTCATATGGAAATGCAAGGGACATAGAATAACCAGAAACAGTCTTGAAAAAGAAAAACAAAGTTGGAAACTATACACTTCTCATTTTCAAAACCTACTGCAAAGTTATACTAATGAAGACAGTGAAGTACTGGCATAAGGATAGACATGCAGCTCAATGGAATAGAATTAAGGGCTCAGAAGTAACCTCAATAAATGATTTATTGTTGATTGATTTTTGACAAAGGTGCTGCGACATTTCAATGGGGAAAGAATAATCTTTCAATACAAAGTGCTGGAACAACTGGATATTCACATGCAAAACAATGTAGTTGTACTCTGATCTCATACCATAAGTAAAATTTAACTCAAAATGGATCAATATAAGAGATAAAACTATCAAACTTTTAGAAGAAAAGAAAAAGTAGATGAATTGTACTTCAAAAAATTTAGAAAGTTTTATGCTTTAAATGGACAGACATTATCAAGAAAGTGAAAAGACAACCCATAGAATGGAAGTATTTGCAAATCTATAGAATAGATTAGTGGGAGGAGAAGGGAAATGAGAAGTGACTTCCGGTAGGTGTGGGATTTTTTGGGAGGGTGATGAAAATGTGCTGGAATTAAATAGTGGCCGTGGTCGCACAGTACCAAAAACCACTGAATTGTATACTTTTAAAAGATTGAATTTTATGGTATGTGAATTACATTTTTAAAAAGTTTTAAAGGATACATGCAATAAATATGCTAAGGATTTTTGTTAAAAAAAAAAAAAACCTTGGCAATGATGATGCAAGATCAAAAAGGTGTCAAATATTTTAATTTTCCAAGGGAAACAGATGCAGCTTTCTGTCTTGGTTTGATTATAGCATTTCCGCTCCTGTTTCAGAGTTCTCATCCTCACTACCTACCACATGGATTTCAGGTCTCTCAGTCTAACTTTCCCAAACTCTGTCAATCCTTTTCTCGCTTCTTAATCTCAATTGTTCCATATTGCACAAAATATCTTGATCTGGTCTGTGTATCATGTGATGCCACAGCTATTTTT